>ML783156.1:257777-268257 GCA_009831015.1 Picea engelmannii | reverse complement strand
TGCCCCGTCATGTTAGACAGATGGCTTAGGTTGATGGATAGTTGGTTGTCATTGATGTCAACTATTGGAGAGTGATATTATAGATTGATGTCAACCCTTGGAGAAAGTACGATAGCACAAAGGTTTGGGTAATGGACCCAAGGTTGTTGCATGTATAATAGTATGAGTTTTAATATATTTGAAGGTAAGAATATTCTAGATGGATAGTACATGTCATTCCATATCGGGTGCTATGTGGAACGTCACATAACTCCTCAAGGTTAGAGAGTTATGGCCATGAGAAGTTGGAGAACCTAGGTTTGGGTAATGGACCCAAGTTTTTTTGATGGATAATTGTATGATTTTTTATATTTTTTAATGCAAGACTACTCTAGATGGATATTACATGTCATTCCATTTCTGGTGGTATGTGGAACGTCACGTAACTCCTCACAGTTTGAGAGTTATGGCCTTACGAAGTTGGAGGACCCTCATATGTTGGCTTGAAGCCCCAAAAGGTCAAAGAAGTCAAAGAGATTGCAAAGAAGAAATTATTATTTAAATGATAAAGTAAAGTGAAAAAGTCAAGAAGGATTATTTAAATAATAAAGTGAAGTGACAAAATCAAAGAAGATTATTTAAATGATAAAGTAAGGTGACAAAGTCAAGGAGGAATATTTAAATGATAAAGTAATGGAGAACTTTATAATTATGGAAAGTGGTTAACCCTAAAAATGAGGAAAATAGGTTTGACCTATAAATGGGTTAAGTGACCTAGAAATAGGTTAAGTGACCTAGAAATGGGTTAAGTGACCTGAAATATGGAGAGTATAAATAAGAGGCAAGGCTCTCACATTTTACATCAAACTTGAGCATATTGAATATATATAGGTGAATGACATGACCAAAGGATATATAAGATGAGTTTCATAGGGAAGGTGAAGAAAAGAGGGCCGAAATTCAAGGGAGGATAAATTATTTTGATGATGTTTTCTAAGGTATGTCATTTACAAGTCATCTCACCATTTTTGCAATAACGTTTTTTCTAGAATGATTCAGATCGTGATATTGATAGGCCATTGAGGAAACATATCTAAGTATATGTGGTAAAAATTTCAGCTTGTGGGTAATTTTATTTTTGGAGTTACACTCCGTGGAAAATAAGGTTTGTGGCTAGTCCTGAAACTAGTCTAAAACAGGGGTTTTGGGTAAAAATGTTATAACTTCTTCATAACAGATAAAAATATAGTAAGACAAATTGTGTTGGTTAGAGTATAGTCTGTAGTATGCTGTGTAACATTTTTAGATTGATTCAACAAATATTCCGTGCGAGGCATGCTCTACAAGGTCACTCTCTAGAATAAGACAGAATTCAGCAAGGAATGCCATTTTTGCTATAACTCCTTTTCTGAGAGGTTCCAAGTAGTGACACCTAGAGGAATTGCATAAAACACACTGAATAACATTTTGTATCACTTTCATATCTTTATTCATTATAGGTACATAGTTATTATTATTACAAGTTAGGATTGTTGACTAATCCAAAACTAGTCATGTGAGACTAAAGTAAAATTTGATGAAAATGCTAGTCTCTTGTTGAGGAAGGTTTGCAGGTATGTGATCATATACACCAAGTCTGTTATAGAGTTACAAATCAGATTTGGATGATGAAATTGATGAGGGATTTTGGTTGAGGTACATGTTGGGTACATGGTTGAGACAAGTAGTTAGTGAGTTGGCACATACATGAGGTGTATAGCTGATGATGTTGGTACATATTGATGAGTCATAGTTGATGATTAGTTGATACATGATTGGTACATACTTGGTACATGGTTGGAGGAACTTGTTAGTAGTATTGTTGACACATGGTTTATGGATGATGTAGCATACTTGTAATATTAGAAGCACATATTGATCTTGGTGATGATTATGAGTTGTTGTGTTATGCTTGGTTGATGCACATATTTGAGAGTTGTCTTGGTGATTGATCTTGGTGAGTAGATCTAATTTGGTTGATAATATTGATGAGACTGGTTTTATGATTGGTTGTTTGGATATGTTATTGTGACAGGTTATTTGTACAGGTTTGGTGCATGGTTGATGCACTTGTTCATGGTATAGTTTTTGTACAGGTTGGTGCATGGTTGATGCACTTGTTTATGGTACAGGTTGATTACAGGTTTAAGTACAAGTTGATGCATGGTTCAGGTTATTGGTACAGGTTATTTGGTGCAGGTTGATTGGTACAGGTTTACAGCAGTATATCTCACAGTGATAGTGCGACAGTGGTTACATAATTCTACTTATACGTCAGGGAGGCTGGATGGGGAAAGGATAGGTGGTTGTATCCACCTTCTTGTTGTAGCCAAAGAACATAGGGGGTTGTAGCCTCCTTATGGTTGTAGCCAGATAATTGAGGAGTTGGAGCTTCCCTGAGGTTGTAGCCTGAGAAACTAGGGGGTTGGAGCCTCCTTCCAGTTGCAGCTAGAAAACAAAGGAAGTTGGTGCTTACAATGAATGTAATTCTTCAAGACATATAAGAAAAATCATTCTGTGGTTTTCTCCCACTTTGGGTTTCCACGTAAAACATTGGTGTACTGTGTATGTGTATGATTGTTCATTTGTTCATTTGTTCATTGATTGTTTACTCTATAGTTATTGGATGATAATTATACATTGATATAACAATTGGATTATATGGTTAAAAAGGATTACATTCCTCTATTACCGATTCACCCCCCCTCTCAGTAATCCAACATGCCCAACTGCCCTGACGTAGAACTAGAATGATGGAACCACTATCACACTATCACTGTGAGATGTAGTGTTGTAAACTTGTACCAATCAACCTGTAACAACTTGTGTCAACATGTACCATACATCAATCTATACCTCAACCTGTACCATAAACAAATGCATCAACCGTGCACCAAACCTATACAAATAACCTGTCATAATAATCTGTCCAAACAACCTTTAATCAACCTTTACCATAAACAAGTGCATCAACCATGCACCAACATGTACCTCAAACTGTACCATCAATGATTGCATCAACCATGAACCAAATATGTACCAATCATGCATCAAATACACATAAACTTTGACTCATCAAGATGTACCAACATCATCAACTATACACCTCATGTATGTGCCAACTCATCAACTACTTGTCTCAACCATGTACCTCAACCAAAATACCTCTTCAATTTCATCATCCAAATCCAATTTGTAACTCTTTAATTGACCTAGTGTATATGATCACATACCTGCAAACCTTCCTTAAATTTAACAACAAGAGACTAACATTTTCAACAAACTTTACTTTCGTCTCACATGACTAATTTTCGATTAGTCAACAACCCTAACTTGAAATAATCATAACTATGTACCTGTAATAAATAAAGATATGAAAGTCATACACAATGTTCTTCAGTGTCATTTATGCAATTCCTCCAGGTTTCACTACTCAGAACCTCTCAAAAAATAAGTTATAGAAAAAATGCCATACCTTGTTGAATTTTGTCTTATTCTAGAGAGAGAACTTATAGAGTGTTCCCCACATGGAATGTTTGTTGTATGGATCTGAAAATGGTACACTTAATGCTAAATAATGTACTATAACCAATACATTTGGTATTACTGAATTTGGATCTATTATGAAGAATTGATGACGTTTTTACCCGAAACACATGTTTTAGACTAGTTTCAGGACTAGCCACAAACCCTATTTTCCACGGAGTGTAAATATAAAAATACAATGAACGACAATCTGAAATTGTTATCACAACTACTTGTATATGTTTCCTCAAAAGATTTCCAATTTCAAGGTCTGATTCATTCTAGAAAAAAAAATATTACAAAAATGGTGAGATGACCTGTAAATAACATACCTTAGAGACCATCATCAAAAGAATTTATCCTCCCTTGAATTTCGGCCATATTTAATTCACCTTCCCTTTGAAATTTGGCTTATATATCCTTTGTTTACCTCAGTCACTTGTATATATTCAATATTCTCAAGTGTAATCAAAATGAGAGATCATTGCCTCTTATTTATACTTTCATGTAGCTTCCTTGAGGGGTTAGCGTTTAACCATCTTAACCCACTTTCCTTATTTTAGGGTTAACCCACTTCTAACCACTTATCCACTTAGTAATTCATCCATTAACTTTATTATTTAAATAATTTATTTTGTATCCACTTTGACTTATAGTACACTCATCACTTCACTTTATTATTTACCTTCTAAAATCTCTTAAACCGATTTCCTTATTTTAGGGCTAACCCACTTCTAACCACTTCTCCACTTAGTAATTTCTCCATTAAATTTATTATTTAAATAATTTATTTGTATCCATTTTGACTTATAGTACACTCATCACTTCACTTTATTATTTAAATAATTTCTTCTTTGCAACTACTTTGACCTTTTGGGGCTTCTAGATAACTCATGAGGGTTCTCCAACTTCACATGGCCATAAATCTCTAACCGTGAGGAGTTATGTGACGTTCCACATACCACTAGAAATGGAATGACATGTATTATCCATCCATAATATTCTGACCTTTAAATATATTAAAACTCATACCATTATACATCAAACAAACTCGGGTCCATTACCCAAATCTTTGTGCTATCGGAGTTCGCTACCATACTTTCTTCAAGGGTTGACATCACTGACAACCAACCCAAATAATCAACACTAACCTTGAAGGATAGGTTGGGTAGGTAAACATACTTTTCATCCTTGTGTGTCATCTGGATCTATGTTGTACAATGATTTTGTATCTAAATGTTTCCTTATAGAGAGATGTATAAAACAGTTGTGTAATTATTGATGTATATTCATGTAACACTTGTCCTGAATGATGTTTAAAAAAATAATAATTGAATTCACTATTGTACTCACTTACATTGATGTATTAACAGAGGGGTTGTTACATATGGTATCAGAGTAGGTTCAACCCTGTGACATTGGACCGTTACGCCTTCCACTATGTTAAACAAAATGATTAGAGATGTAGCACTAATAAATTTTGAAATTGTCCATGCAGGTAATCATGGTTAGAGGATATAGGGGAAGTAGACATCATGGTGCTAGAGGAAGACGTGTGACACCTCCGATAGTGTCCATGCCCAAGGGGTCTAACCCTAGGGAGAAGAGAAGAATTTTGGGCATGATCAGGTTGTTGCGGGAGATGTGGTAGGAATGATGAGATCCTTCTAGAGGATGTCATAGGCATTGATCATTGCCTAGATAGAGATGAGGGAAGATCATATGTTCACAATGTGCACCAGCTGGTAGTAGTAACATACACATAGAATTCGAGAAGGTGAAATTTCTCAATTTTTGGGGTGCCCCGAATGTCTTAGTCCCTGAGGCATGGTTGGAGAACATGACAATGCGCTTTGCAATTCATGATTACACCTCCAACATGAAGGTCTACATGTCAGTCTTCCAACTTAAAGGGAGTGCTCTACTTTGGTGGAAGGCACTCCTACCTCAACTAAACATGGACATCAAAGACGTTTCATGCAAGTTGTTCAAGGAATGGTTTCAGGAGAGGTAGTTGTCCGAGGAATTCGTTGAGCGCCAACTTAATGAGTTCAATGCCTTACAACATGGTATTCATATGGTGTCAGAGTATGAGGCTAGGTTCATGGAGCTACTCAGGTATGCTCCACATATGAACACAAAGACGTTGAAGGTCAAAAAGTTTGTGTTCGGTATTAACTTCAACATTTGTTCAAAGGTGAGGATCATAATGCCTCTGACCTTGAATGATGTAGTTTAGAAGGCTCTGGTAGCTAAGGAAGAACTGAGCAGTGGGGGTTAGGGTAGGACTCCTTCTAGACAGACTGGACAGATGACATCTAGAGCACAACAAAATCATACACCATCCAAACAGACTTCTGGGAAGAAAGATATGACTAGAGGACCTATGTTATTGACACCACGACAACAGACTCCTCAATAGAGGACTCCTTACAAAGTATCATAGAAACAACAACAACATTGTCCATAGAAACAACAACATTTTAGGCTTGTTCAACAGAACAGACTAGTGTCAAAGACTGCTAGGCCAACAACTTCTACTTCTGGTAATAACAACACTAGACTGAAGACTGGATGTTGTACATGTGGGGAGCCACATTACTAGTGAGATTATCTAATAGAAATGGCCAAAGTGGATGGATTTTCAAGACCCACTATAGTTGGAGATTTGGAAAAATCCCACAAGATACATGCAACGGTGAGCAACCACCAGGCCAAACACTAGTCCAATGTGCTCAAGATGTCAAGTATGATCACCGATCAAAATTTTATTATTTTGATAGATCCAGGTGCTACATAGAGATTTATATCTAGTGTAGCACTAAAGAGAATTAAGGTAAAGGAAACTGAGAAGGATGAGTTTAAATACGTAGAAATGGCATCGGGTGCCAAACAAAAAGTTGGAGGAAAGGTTACGGACTGCAGCATTAACTTGGGATATTTTGTAATGAATTAGGACAACCTATGAGTCACGATATTAGGATATTATGACATAGTGATAGGCATGGAATGGTTGGAATCACATGATGCGATACTCAATTGTAAGACAAAATGATTAATTTTGATGTATGATTTGGGACAGAGTAGAGTAATTGTAGGAAGAAACCATGGAGTGTCCTTGAGGTTTATTTCTTCCCTATAATTGAATACAAGAATGTGAAAAGGATGAAAGTTGTATGCAATATTAGCACTAAATAAAAAGGGAAAGGAAGAAGGATTAGAAAACCTCCATGTAGTACAAGAGTTTTATAATATCTTTCCTAAAGAATTACTAGGTTTACCGCCCTAAAGAGAGTTGGAGTTTACAATAGAATTGAAACCTGGAACTGAACCAATAGCAAGGACACTTTACCGGATGTCAACATCAAAATTGTAGAAGTTGAAAATGAAATTCGAGGATTTGTTGGATTTAGGACTTATACGTACAAGTGTATCACCCTGGGGTGTGCCAATGATTGTTTTTAGAAAGAAGGATGGATCATGGAGACTTTATATTGACTACCATCAATTGAGCAAAGAAACAATCAAGACCCAGTATCCCTTGCCAAGGATTGACGATCTATTTGGCTAGATGAAAGGAAAAATGGTATTTTTAAATATTGACCTGAGATCAGGATATCATCAATTATGGATTAAAGAGGAAGATATCCCTAATACTACATTTAAGACAAGATTCAAACACTACGAGTTTACAGTTTTACCAATTGGTTTGACAAATGCCCCGGGGGTATTCATGAGTTTGATGAATGGAGTATTTCATGAATACTTGGACAAGTTTGTGCAAGTATTTATTGATGACATAATGATATATTCTCGGACGAGAGAAGAGCATGACGAACACTTGAGAATGATCCTACAGTGTCTAAGAGAAAACAAATTGTACATGAAACTATCAAAATGTTCTTTTTACCAATCGAAGATTCATTACTTGGGACATATCATATCTGGAGAAGGTATCATTGTGGATCAATGAAAGTTGAGGCCATTATGGAATGGCCAACACCGAAAAACATACAATAAGTATGTAGCTTTATGGGTTTATTAGGATATTACTAACTGTTCATTGAATGATTTTCTAAGATAGCAAATCTAATCAAAAACTTGTAGAAGAAAAACAAGAATTTTGTATGGACTGAGAAATGCGTGGAAGAATTTCAAAAGCTCAAGGATTTGTTGACGAAAACGCTAATACTAAAGGTCCTTGACATGGACAAATAATTCTTGGTATTCAGAGATGCATCCAAGGAAGGTTTAGAAGGAGTTTTGATGCAAGACGGTTGAGTGATCGCTTACATATCAAGTAAATTAAGAAGGCATGAGGAAAACTACACAACGCATGACCTGGAATTATTAGCGAGTGTATATGCCTTAAGAGTATAGAGACAATATATTATTGGATGAGAACTCAAATTAAAGAGAGATCATTGTGGATTGAAACATATATTTACGTAGAGTGACTTGAATGTGTGACAAAGGTGTCGGTTGGAATTACTCAACGAATACTACTTTGAGATTAATTACATTGATGAATATAGTGGAAAATGTGTTTAGTCAGAGACTGCGCATATTCTTGGTAACACCTCTTAGATGAATATTCGGGAAAAGATTCTAACTTTAAAGATAAACGATGACTAGTACAAAGAAGTTAAGGATAATAATGGACAAGATACCATGATGGTACCAAATTTTGAAGGTTATTCATTGGACATCGACGGATTTTTGATATTTAATGACATAATTTACGTACCACCTAATGAAGAATTAAGAAGTTTGATCTTAGGAGAGGATCATCGAGCGATGTACATGGCTCATCTAGGAGTCACAAAGATGAAGGCAAACCTTAAGCCTTTATTCTTATGGAAAGGAATGAAAGTGAACATAGTTAGTTATGTGGTGAGATGTCTAGAATTGTCAATAAGTGAAGGTTCATCATAGACATCCAACAGGATTGTTACAGCCACACGCTATTCCTAAATTGAAATGGGAGTTCATTTTGATGGATTTTATCGTTGGATTTCCACTAACGGCAAGGAGACATGATTCAATTTTTGTGGTAGTTGACATTCTGATGAAGAGTGCACACTTTATTCCAGTATGTACGACATATCAAGTGACATACATAGCTAGAGTATTTGTGAGAGAGATTGTGATATTACATGGTGTACCAAGAAGTATCAAATCCAATCGAGGATCAATGTTTACAGGATGGTTTTGGACCAGTTTCCAAGAGGCCTTGGGAACACAACTGAACTTTAGTACTACATATCACCCAGAGACAGACGGAAAAATAGAACGAACAAACCAGATATTGGAGGATATGTTGTGTATGTATGTAATGGACCAACATAAATGTTGGGAAGACTTCTTTCCATTAGTAGAATTTGCATACAACAACAATTACCAAAGTACGATTAAGATGGCACCATTTGAGTTTCTTTACTAGTGACCATGTAGGACATTGTTGAGTTGGGATCGACTTGAGGATAGGATCCTGGTGGGACCGAAAGTGATCCAGTGAATGGAAGAAAAAATGAAATCGATAAGACAAAGTATTAAAGAAGCGTAGGATCGACAGAAGAGTTATGCGGATTTGCATCGTGTTGAACATAATTATGAATTTGGCGACAAAGTTTTCTTGCAGGTAAATCCACACAAGAGTTCGATCAAGTTTGGAAAGGGTGTTAAAATCTCTCCTAGGTTTGTGGTACCTTTCTAGATTGTGGAAAAGAAAGGACTCGTGGCTTATCGACTATCCTTGCCTGATTCTTTGAGGCATATGCACGATGTATTTCATGTATTTGTTTTCCGACATTATGTTAGTGATTTGTCACATGTTATTGACATGAGTTATTTGCAGGTGTCAGACGAGGGTGCTCTCATGGTGGAGCCAATCTGCATTTGGGACCATTACATTTGAAAGCTACAACATCAAATATTCGATCAAGTCAAGTTCCAATGGGACAAATATATTCCACACTCGACTACATGGGAGGACGCATATGAGATGCATCAACAATTTCCTTACTTGTTTGATAGATTAGACATTTAGATCTATGTCAGATACATTTATTTACTTTCATTTATATATTGTACAAACTTCGGGACAAAGTTTAGAACACGAGGGGGTGTATGTAACATCTCGTTTTACTAAGAACACTTTTTGACTTATTCTTTGAGGACACTTGCGTGCAAGTGATCCGGTTATGGTACATTATGATTTTGTTTCTATTATGGGTTATATATGATGATGATGATGTATTGTGACTTATTTTTATTTTGATGTATATGTATTGCCAGAGGATATTGACGATTTCTCCTAAGTGTGCAATACACATGACAGGTTATGGATGTTGATGGCACCAATGGACTTCCTTGGACTTCGGATTGATTCAGGGAGTGGATTGTATTTGTTTGAGTATTTCATTTTACACACATGTGACATATGATTGATTACAGTATGATTTATGTATATGGATTATTGACATTGTTTTTTTCAATGGATGCAGGATTGACGATGCTTGCTAATCCAACTCACATAAGGAGTAAAGGGGCCATGCACAGAAACTAGACATTGAGGGAGAGGTGTGGAAATGTCCCTATCACACCATAAAATTATAAACCAAAATCCTAACAAGATTCTAAGCCTAAGTTTAAGAATAAATCTAATTCTTAGTTTAAATGAGAAACTAATAAAAAAAATATTAAATAAACTGAAAGAAATTAGGATTAATCAAACTCTAGGAAAAAGGGGAATAAAATTTTAAAGGTTAGATAAAAGGCACATGTGTTCATGAAATTAATAAAATAGATTTTTAAAAATAAAAGAAATAATAATATGAGAGAATATGTGTACACATAGAATAGTATCTAGAGTCAAACTACACTAAGTCTAACTAGAATAATATTCCTAATCAAACTCCAACTAAGATCTAGTTAG
>ML783156.1:232708-255944 GCA_009831015.1 Picea engelmannii | reverse complement strand
TTATTTGTTTTATAGATCGAGTTATTATGAGAGACAAGAAGATCGTGTGATAGTTGTCTCTAAGTATCAATTCAACGAACTCCTTAGATTGCACACCCATTGAATATTCGTCCTTAAGATTTATCATGACAACTGGACTTGGAAATCCGACTATGGAGATGTCCTTAGACTTGTTAGGTTGATAGATTTAATTGTAACAATAAATTTATCTTCTGTATAAAATTTTGGTGGTTGTCTTCAGATTGTCATTAATGGTGAATCTGAGTATAACTATGTTCCTAATCTATGACCAAGATGGACTTTATTTTTTATCTTGTTTGAGTCGTTGGGAGTCGCTACTTTTAGAAAACTTGGAATGCCAATCTATTGTGATACTAATATCAGAGTTTGGATCTGTATATCCTTTAGAGTAACAAACTAAATCGAGAATTTTCCTTCATAGGTTTGGCAACTTTGTTTTAAGTCATCGAACCCTTTCTTATTTATCTGGGTTGTTAATAATCCTCATTTATCTATCACTATTAAACACTATTATTATTTATAGAGATATATTTTCTTAATCGTCTCTTAAGGAGACATAAAATAATCGTGCCTTCCTTACAATGACGTTTTGATGGTCTATTTTAAATAGTCATGGAAACATGATGAGGCCTAACGTGTATGCATAGTCTACTCTTCGTTTAATCTCAGTTTATAATTGGTAAACCCCTCACAAGGAATTACATGTAAGACTGGTCGTACTCATAAATCTTACACATAGTATTTAGTTAATTATTAACATAATTAACATAAATAAACTCGTATCCCAACAATGCTAGAGTGTAGTATATCAGTAATTTAAGGGGATAATCGATTACTATTATACCATTTGTGTTTCTTTATCTTAGTTTAGAAGTGATGAACTTTGATCTAATCTATTCCAATATCCCTTTGTAATAAAAACAACAATCAACAAATCATTGTATCGAAATCCTAATCCCTTTATATCATAATCAATTGATAACAAATAGTTCAAGATAATGTAGATTGCTAAAATTTCATTTAATGATTCAACTCTTAAAAATATCCTCTATAATGATTTTTTAAATGGCTAGAGGAAAGAATATATAATATCACACTAAATTGCACTATGCGCAAGTTGGAACTTTGTCCTAATCGCTCATATTCATATTGGAACCTTACTAAACTATTGGTATTGTTTTCTTAGAATAATATGTTCCTTTATTGTTGAATATTTTAATTGATGACATCGTGTATTGATAGAATTAATGTTAATGATCAATGTCCTTAGATATGGAGAGAAATTATATAGTAAAGTTGAATTGTAATAATTATTGGTTGGTTGTGTGAATTTAATAGTAGATCATATGTTGAATTATTTCCAATGATATAACCAATCTTGTTAAATGTTTAGTTGATTGATTGTATAATGATAATTTTGTGCATTGTTATGATATTTGAAATAATTGGCTTACATCTTTGTTTCACTATGAATTGGTATGATGTGTGTTTGGAATGGAACTAGGGTTATGGGAATTGGATACCTTCATGTTCCTTAGAATAGTCACCAGTCCTGAGACTTTAAATGGTCAAAATCAATCGGATGAGTCCTGGACTTGAGCATTGATTATGTGTCTTGGAGATCCTAACCTTGAACATTGATTATGTGTCCAATAACGTGAATAATCTTGTAGGGTCCATAACATTTTGGAGCTAATTTCTGATTTTTCTTTTGGTTGAGTGTGGATTTCTTATAAGGTTGTTATCTAAACAATACCCAATCCCCCTCAAATTGCCTTTCACTTCAATGTTGAATTTCTTGTTGTTTCATCCTATTATGTTCCATTTGAAGGTTTTCCTTAAGAATTGTCAAAGTTTATTTAGTATTCTCCATATGTGACTCTATCCCCTATAATTTGGCCTTATCTTGCAAAAAGTATGAGATACTAGGAGATATATATCCATAAAGGGCCTCAAATAGGGACATTGTAGTAGATGTGTGATAGGTAGCATTATACCACCATTCTTCTCAAGGAAGTTACTTCATCCATTGATATTTCTTGTCTAAATAATAACCTCATAGATAACCCTCTAAACATTTGTTAAGTATTTATGTTTGACTATTTGTTTGTGGATGATATGTTGAACTCATAGCTAGTGATGCTCCACTCATCTTCCATAATTATTTCCAAAGATGTCTCGTGAATTTTGGATCTCTATCACTTACTATTACTTTAGGAAGACTATGAAGTCTATGAATTTACTTGATGAACACTTCCACCATTTTTATTTATATATATGTACTTTTAATTCCACAGCAATGTGCATATTTTTTGAGTCTATCAATGATCACAAAAATGGCATCCTCACCTTCATAGTTTGGTAACCCTGTAATTAAGTCCATTTATATCTCTTCCCATGTTTGATTAGGTATGTGTAATGTTTTAAATAACCCTATATATTTTACCATTTCTCCTTTATTTCTTTGGAAAACCTGACATTATCTTGCAAATTTTTTAATATCTTTCTTCATTCCTTCCCAAAAGAAACCTTTTTTGATCCTTTGATATGTTTTAAAGAACCCTTCATGTCCTACCATTGGATATTCATGTGACTCCATTAACATTTGTTTCTTCAACTTTGATTGAGGGAATACAAATATTCTACCCTTGTACCAAAGTATATGTACCTTCCACTCACATTGTTCCATAGAGTTCACCCCTTACTTTATACATTATATTTGTTTTTAGTATTGTTTTCATTTTTCCATTAATGGTGAGATTCTTCTAGCCACACATGAATATAAGATGCAATATAATACAATGTTGATGCTTCTTCTATTATATAAAGAGAATTTACTACTAAATTTTCCTTCCCCTTTTTGTAAATTATTTCAAAATCAAACCCTTGCATTTTTTCTACCCAATTTTGTTTCTCTTCTCACTACAATATTTTATCCAAGACATACTTTAGGTTATCATGGTCAATATTTAATTTAAAGTTCCTCCCAATGACATATTGTCACCATTTTTTAATGCATGTAAAATTGCTTCCATTTCTTTTTCATATGTAGATCTCAGCAAATCGTTTCCTTTGAATTGTTTTCTTTCAAAAGCCAATGGTCTCCCTTCTTGTGTCAATACTTCTCTCACTCCTAGTCTTGATGCATCACACTCTACTATGAATGTTTTACAAAAATCAAGTTTTTCCAACACTAGTGTAGAATACATGGAATCCTTTAAGAGAGAGAATGCCAAAGTAGCCTTATCATTCCATACAAATGAATTTTTCTTCAAGAAACATGTGAGTGGGTCTCCAATGCATGCATAATTCTTAACAAATTTTCGATAATATCCTATAAGACCCAAAAACTCTCTAGGAATCTTTATGTTCTTAGGAGTAGACCATTTTGTAATAGCTTGGATCTTTTGAGGTTCCACCTTAGCCCATTCCGTTGAAACAATCTAACCAAAATATTCTACTTATTGTTTCCCAAAAGAACATTTGGATATTTTTACATACAATTGGTTGTTCTCAAGAATTTGTAGGACTTTATCCACATATTTAATGTGGCCTTCCTATGATTTACTACAAATAAGTATATCATCAAAGAAAAACAACACAAAGTTTTTATGATGGGGTTGAAATGTTTTCTGCATAAGACTTTCAAAAGTTGAAGGAGCATTACTCAACCCTAAAGGCATGACCAAGAACTCATAGTTCCCATCATGAGTTATAAAATATGTTTTGGGAATGTCATCTTTTCTTAATCTAATCTAGTGGTATCTTGATTTAAGATATAGCTTTGTAAAATAAGCCACTCCATGAAGCTCATATAATAACTCATCAATTTTTGTAATAGGAAATGTATCCTTTATGGTGATTTTGCATAGATATCTATAATTAGTATGCATCCTCCGAGAATTATCTTTTATTCTAACCATCGCTACTAGAGATAAAAATAAACTTCTACTTGGTTGGATAACACATCAATCCATCATGTCTTGTACTATTTGATCAATCTCCCCTTTTTGTTGATGAGGATATCTATAAGTCATTTTCATTAGGAAGAGTGCATCCCATTATTAATTCAATTTGATGTTCATGATATCTAGATGGAGGTATACCTTTAGGAATTTCTTGGAAGACCCTATAGTGTTTTTCCAATGTCCATCTTAATTCCTTTGGAAGTTTTTCATCTTTATTCTTAACTTCCATAGAATAATGTTTAACCACGATATTTTTAGTATATTTTCCATTCTATGAGAGTTGATTACTTGATAAGTTTCATATTTTAAACTTTTGAGTTCATATTGAATTCCTTCCAATTCAGATCTCATGAATAATTTATTATAGTTTATAGAAATTGTACGTAATGTTCTCAACCATTGAATCCATATAAAAATATATACACCTCCAATGGGAATGACATACATTATAATTTCCAAATTATATTCTCCCATAATTATTTTAATGTTGTGGAATTTTCCCACACAATCAATACTCCCTCCATTAGCAACCAAAACTTGGAAACTTGTCACTAGATATACAAAATAATTGAGGCGCTCTGCTAATATTTTATCAATGAAGTTATGGGTATTAGCTGAGTCAATGAGCACTATATTTTTATTCTTCTTAATGTAACCTACAATATTCATGGTTTGCAGTGCTAAAAAACCTTCCAATGCATGAATAGATATTTCACACCTATATGAATCAATGTTGTGCATGATTTTTGCCTCTATTTCATTCTTTTTTAAGTTGATAATGTATTCCTCATTTCTTTGTGTAGATGCATCCACTTCCTCTTCATCATTATTATTCAAGGGGAAAAATTTTGTTTATTGACATTTATTCCCTTTTGGCCATATGTTGTTACCATCAAAACATAGTCCTTTTGTTCTTGTTTTCTCCATTTCCTTCTATGGTATTCGATTAGGTTGAGGTAAGGTTGTATCATGAAACCCAAAATGATATATTCTTCTTTCATATGCTCCAATGGTATACTTGTGTGTAGCCTTATTATTGGCTTGAATATGACGATAAAATTGGATAGCTTCCATAATATTTGCAGGATTGTTTAGGAAAATCTCATTTTTAATGTCTTCTTTTAATCCACCCATGTAGGATTCCATCAAATGTTAATCACTTATGTTATCCACCCTTGTGGCCAATACTTGAAATTCTAAATGATAATCTTCAATATTTCCTAAGTGCTTAATTCTTGCCAATTGACTGAAGTAGTCTTTTTCCCAAACTTTCCCATATTGTGCTTCTAAGTCTCTTGTAAATAAACCCCAAGTATAATAATAACAATGGGATTCCTCTTAACTACCCATTGATACCATTGATATGATTGTATCTCAAAGTTCAAATTTACTATGTGAATCCTTTACGTATCATCCGCAATATTAGGTATTTCAAATATTTCTCTATTTGGTTCACCCAAGTAAAGACATATGTTCCATCAAACTTCCTTAATTCAACCTCGATAAGTTTAAATCCTCTCAGAGACCATACATAAGTAACTCTATTATTGGAGTTAAATCCCCCTGGAAAATTCATATTATTGGAAAGTTGTTCAACCTAAATAATACATTTATTTTCATGACTCCCTTCAGATACCTTATCAATTTTAGGGAACCTCTCATTTAAGGCTTCTAAAGTATTATTTTCCATTTGTTCCAACTTTCCATCAATTTTATGTTTCAATGGTTCCATTGTTCTTTTCATCTATTCCTTATTTTCATCCATTTTCCTCTCCATTTCTGTTTGATTATTCATAAAATCAAAATATTTCACTTTCCTATCCTTGAATTCATTTATTTGTCTATCAAATTTGGATAGATGGTTTTGTATTTCCTCATTTTCTTCATGAGTCATGGAGAATATTTCTAGAGGTTTAATTGGTGAAGTAAATTTTGGATCTTTCTTTGGAGCCATGGAAAAAAGTGGACAAGGGAGTGTTAGGTGCTATAGTTTTTTGATATATGGGAAGGTTCTAAAAATAGTACTAATTCCAATATCTCAGGGAACCAACTAAGAAGGATCAACAATGTCATTAGCCATACTACTAGACTACCCGGGTACTAGAGAATAGTATCCTCAAGTGTTGTTGTCAGTGTACCATAAAACAAAGATGGTCAAATAACTTATCTAAGGAAGGTTTCAGGTATACCTATGGAAATTACTATATACTCAAGTGTGCATGGAAGTGATATTCCATCTATAGGCATTGTCTAATGCAATACTAATTGAAGAGGTACCAACATGTGTTATAGGGGTTTCCAACCAGGTGAAACAATATGTTGTCAACCACCTAAAACCATGTGTATTTCGTACGTTTCTTATTCCCCAAACACATTTTTACCCACTTGATTATATATCTTTTATTATTTAAAGACGTCACAACACATATCTAAAAAAAAAATAAAAAACAATCTTGCTAACCATGGAAAAATATCTTGACATCAGTAGAACATAAATTGTGCAAAAAACATAACTTCCATAAGCAATATATCATAAAATATAATGATTCAAAAAATAAAAATATTTCCACATGTACTTCACTATGTCAAGTGAGGATACTAAAAATTTCATATTATGAAACTTCACCAAAAAAAATTACAACAAAATGCCAAGATAACTAATTTCAAGATTAGTCACAAACCTTATCTTCCATGGACTATACCTCCAAAATTGTAGAAAAATAGAATACAAAATTTTTACCCCGTGTAATATGACATTTCTTGTTAGTCTCCACAAAATTTCACTAACTGAAACTTCCCAAAAAAATTGTCATCGTGAAAAATCCAAGATGACCTGTTTAAGATTGATTTCTGGATGAGTAAAAAACCCTATCTTCCATAGTATATATTTATGAAAGTGTAATGAAGCGAAACTTGAATTTTTTATCAAATGTGTTATGATATCTCTTATAAGCAATATCATAATTTCACTATCTCGATCATCCTAGAAAAAAAATTATAACGAAAAATTCCAAGATGACTCACTTGAAGTAGAAAAACCCTAGGATCGATGGTTTATACCAAATGTTATGAACCAAGCACCTTGAAAATGATAGAAAGTCAATGAATACAGTCCACTTTGAGGGAGACACATCCTTTTACAATAGATCTATTTCACAAGATAGAATATGATGATATTAATACTAGGTCTCCTTGGTATATATAAGAGACAAAGGGTACAATGAAATTTTTTGTCTGGCCTACTAATGTAACAAATAAAGTAATAATGAATTCTTATTAGGGCATTAAAATAGGGATCCAATGTCCTTAACATATACCTAGTGATGTAGGAGAATTTCCATCAACAATTAAAGAGGCCAAGTGGAGAACAACTCAACGACCAACGTGCACATTTTAAACTATTTTTGAATTCCGAGGAGAGCACATCATTTGATGTTTTGAAGACTTTGTAATTAAGCTTGTTTAATATTTTGAGGCTGGAATTATTCTAAGAAATATAGGAGATTGAATTTTTCTTTAATGAAAGATAAGGTTGTACAGATGTTGATCATTGACTCGTATCTGAGTGTAATTTCCATTCAATGTAATAGTCCTTAGTAGATGAATGTATTAACTATGATATGATATCACTAAGGTAGTCTGGAGAGAAGGCTCTAGAAGCCTCTCCATGTATAAATATATGTAACCGATGCCAAAATGAGGTTGTTGATCATTATCTTAGGGAGCTATTGAATTTTATTGTGAATTTTGTTAAAGAGAGTTGCAGAGAGTTGTATGAGTCCATGCACATACTTTGTTGAAGAAATACAAGAAGAGAGGTTTGATTCCAAATGTATGTTGTTCTCTATGTCTGAGTTCATTGAGTACATGTGATGTTTCTTTCTATTTATTTTGTTTTATACATTTTATGTGCGTGAGTATGCTTTTCACAGTTAGATGTGTGAAATATTAATGTTGGTATAAGTTTCAATTGTTTCTCTTCTAAGAGTTTTGGTGCAAGGAATGCACATTTCCCGCAAGGAGTGCAAAGTTCGAGTCAATATTGACTCAGAATCTCATTAGAGGTAGCGTGAAACATTGCAGAGAAATTGCAAGGMGTGCACAGTCACTCGGTGGAGATAAAATTATGAAGAAGACCCATGYAAGATGTGCATCGAKAAAACACAGTCAAAGTGTTGAAGAAGTCCCAKATGAGACGAATGCAAGGAMTGCGCAAAGAGATTTTCGAAAAAAAATATCTAATTCCAAAACCTTTTAGAGGTTCAAAGGATGCAAGGAGTGCGCCAGAGGTCTAAAACCTAGAGGACCAAAAGCTGAGAAGAGATAGTGAGTACAAGAGTTACAGAAGAGTGACTTGGAAAAATTCCTAAGTCTGACAGTGTTGAAGTGTTAACATGAGGAATTCGAGGTTTGAATCACCCCATCTAGTCAAGCTCAGGAATATTAGTGACAGGAATCCATTGAAAGGGAAGGAGTTTTACTATTTAGAATTCGATCGAATGAGATCCATTCGGGGAGAGTTGAGATCATCCATGGCCATCAGATCTAGAGAAGTTGTGTGAGGGTTAACTTTGAAGTCCTTCAGACTTCGTGCATTCAAGATATTTGGAGTGTGGAGAAATAGGGATCCCTAAAGAATCGAATATCAAATATAATTGTGATTGTACATCTCCCAGGACACGTTTCAATAGGTCATTACATATGGAATACCAAGAGTCTAAAATAATAGTGGGAAGAAGAGTTTGATCTCTCTGAAGTCCCAAAGTCTGTAGTTGATCAGAACTGTCGGTCAGGAGGAGGAAAAGTGGAGGAAGGAGAGATCCTTCGACATTTCAACATTTGGGAGGAATCCCAAAGCCTGAATCAGGGAAGCTCGTATCAGTCGTTGATCTGGTAAGAGAGTAGAATCCATCCAATCTACTTCGCAATTCTGCTCTCTGGGAGCACACTCTGTTGGAACAGGTAGACTTGTTGAAGTTCGGATTCCCAAAATAAATCACAACCATAGATTGGAGAAAACATTGTGAGCCATTGATCTTGGTTGTGGTTCAACGCTCTATCACTTTAGTCGTCGAAATAATTGAGGTGTTAGTCCATTGAGGTGTCCAAATCTTGATAGCTCCGAAGTCCCAAATTCTTTGGAGACTTGAAGATTATCCCATGGTTGCCGGGTAGACTTTTCTAGTGCTCGGGGACACTAGAAAGGTGGATTTTTCATTCATGAAGAAGTTTTAAGGGTTGTGTAGTGAATTTGAGGGATTAGAAAGATTCTGCAAGTTGATTCATCTCCTGAAGTCAACGATCCTTAGATCGAGAGGTCATGTGGACCATGGGAGAGGGTGGGGTCTACATCAAGTGGTATCAGAGCTCGAATTAAGCTCCGTGTGAAATAAATATTAGAACCATGCCACCTAGAAGATGTGGGGAGAGACCTGTATCAAATCCAGCTAGGAATGGGAAATGAGACAACTCCGTGCAAGTTTGGATGCCATGGAGACAAAAAAGAGAAGAGAACATGATTTTAGTGACATCAGTGAAGCCGAGAGGGAAGAAATGGAAGTAGAAGGAGATGCAGGAGAAGATGCTACAGAGGAATGCTTGTTGAGAGTGGTTGTAAGAATGGGGGCCAAATAAAAAAAGGAAGTCCCAATGTATGAGGGAAACTTGGATGTTGAGGAGCTTCTAGATTGGATAAGGGAATTATACAAGTAATTCGATTATGAGGAGATCAAGGATGAAAATAAGGTGAAGCATGTTGTTACCAGACTGAAGGGACATGCAACGCTATGGTGGGATGAACTGCAAGCCGACAGAAGGTGCAAAGGTAAGAAAAAAATCAAAAGTTGGGACAAGATGGTAGTTAAGTTGAAATATAAGTTCACACCCAAAGACTATCAGATCAATCTGTTTAGGAGATTGCAGAACTTGAGACAAAAGATCTTGTCAGTGAAGGAGTACACTGGAGAATTTTACAGATTGAATGTTAGAGCAGGACATCAAGAGACTAATGAAGAAAAATTTTCTAGGTATATTAATGGCCTGAGATATGAAATCCGGGATGAAATCAACATGATGATGATGAGAACGGTGGAAGACACGTATTAGGTGGCACTAAAAGAAGAGGAAAATATGGCCAAGAAATAAATCCAACAAAACAGAGGAAAGAGTCAAAGAAGAGGTAGGGGAACTGTCCAAGAGAAGTTCCAGAAACCTAGAACTGAAACTGGAAAGTATCACAGTCATACAAAAATAGGAGGAAGTTCCCGAGGGGGACAACATGGTGGCAGAAACTCTTTTTCTCAAGGAAGAGAAAGAGGAAGAGGAGGAGAAGTGAAATTATATGCATGTGGAAAGACATGGAATATGTCTTGGGAATGTCCTGAGAGGAAGAAACGAGGAGGTAGAGAGCTCACATTTTCGAAGAACATAAGAGGAATTTAGAGGTAAGAAGATTCCATGGATTAGCAAGTTTTTACAGAAAATTCATCAGGAATTTCAGTGGTGTTTGTTCACCCATACTAGACACCATAAAGAAAAAGAAAAAATATTTTAATTGGAAAATAGAAGATGAAAAAATCTTTAGAGTATTGAAAGAGAAGATAACAGAACGACCGATTCTGGTTCTGCCATATTTTAAGAAGACATTTCAAGTGATATCATGTGATGCAAGTGGAGTAGCTATTGGTGTAGTTTTGATCCAAGACAATAAGATTGTTTCTTATTTCAGTGAGAAGCAGAATGAAAATAAGAGAAAGTATTCCACATATGATAAAGAGTTTTATGTTGTAATACAAGCTATGCAAAAATGGAGGAATTATGTTATTCCAAAGGAGATTGTATTGATAATGATAATCAGGCTTTACAATTTATAACCAGACAGGAGAAGTTGAACCAAATACATGCTAAATGGGTAGAATTCATGCAAAATTTCACTTTTTTTATCAAGCACATTAGTGGTAGTGCTAACAAAGTTGTTGATGCTTTGAGCAGGAGATGTCTGATTATCCAGGAATTTCAAGTGGAGACCTTAGGATTTGAACACCTTAAGGGAATATATCACAAAGATATAGATTTTAAAGAGGCTTATGAAGCATGTGAAAACCCTTTCCTAAGGGACATAAGTCAGTGGATAGAGTATTTAATCCAAGATGGACTTTTTTTCAAGGGAAGCCAACTCTGTATTCCGAAATGCTCAATGAGAGACAACCTATTGAAAGGAAAACACTGTGGAGGATTGACTAGACATTTCAACCATGATAATACCTATGCATAATTGATTTCTTCATACCATTGGCCATGTATGAGATCCAAAGTGAAGAAATTTGTGGACAGATGTAGAGTTTTCCAATATGTAAAATGAAAACAACAAAACACTGGTCTGTATCGGCCATTGCCTATTCCAGACAAGTTGTGGGATGCCATAAGCATGGATTTTGTTTTTGGATGGCCAAGAAACCAGAGTGGGAGTGATTCCATTTTTGTAGTAGTTGACATATTTTCAAAAGTGGCAGATTTCATACCATGCCAGAAAACCAGTGATGCTACTCACGTTGCTAATTTATTTTTCAAGGAGGTTGTGAGATTACATGGCTTGCCCAGAAATATTGTCTCACACAAAGATACCAATTTAGTGGGACACTTTTGGAGAAATCTGTGGAAAAAGTTGGGGACAAATCTATCCTTTAGTTCAACATATCACCCTGAGACAGACAGGCATACTAAGGTGGTAAATCGAAGTTTAGGGAATTTGTTGAGGAGTTTGTTCATTGAAAATCACAGTCAATGGGATCAAATTCCGCACCAGGCAGAGTTTTCTTTCAATGATCCTTTGAACCGAGGCACTGGGAAAAGTCCATTTCAAATAGTGTATGGAATGCGACCGAGAGGAATTTTGGATTTGAGAAATTTGGGACATGATGAGTTTCGAAGCGTAGGAGAAGAAGACTTTGTTACAGAGATGCATAAGCTTCATGATCAGATAAAGGGATAGCTACAGGATAGCAGTCAGAAATATAAGAGTCAAATTGATAAGAAAAGGAGAGTGGTTCATTTCGAATTTGGAGATCAAGTATTAGCACACCTGAGGAAAGAAAGGTTCCTAAGGGGAACATATAGCAAATTAAATATGAAGAAAATAGGACCATGTAAATCCTCAGAAATGTTTCTACCAATGCTTATGAGATTGAGCTTCCAGAAGATGTGGGAATATCATCCATATTTAATGTTACAGACATGTACCCTTACAGGAGGTATGATGTAAAGGGGATAAATGATCAAAAGGAGATACAGTGGGAAAAACATATGCCCAAAACAGAAAATCCACAGATGGAGAAAATTATAGATCAAAGGGTTGGTAAGAAGATTAGGAGGAAAACTTATTTTGAGTACATGGTGAAGTGGAAAGATCAAACAACAGAGGATGTTAGTTGGGTAACTAGACTTGATATTTAGAAGCATGGAAGAATAATACAGGATCTCATGGATAGGAGTCCATGAATATTTTTTTCTAGAGGATTATGATGCAGTAGCATCGCCATCATCAATTAAAGAGGTCGATTGGAGGACAACTCAATAACCAACGCACAAATTTTAAACTATTTTTGAATTCCGAGGAGAGTGCAACATTTGATGTTTTGAAGAATTTGTAATTAAGGATGTTTAATATTTTTAGGCTGGAATTATTCTAAGCAATCTAGGAGATTGTATTTTTATTTAATGAAAGATAAGGTTGTATAGATGTTGAGCATTGACTAATATATGAGTGTAATTTCCATTCAATGTAATAGTCCTTAGTAGATGAATGTATTAACTATGACAGGATAACACTAAGGTAGTTTGGAGGGAAGGTTCGAGAATCCTCTCCATGTATAAATATATGTAACCAATGCCCAAATGAGGCTACTGATCATTATCTAAGGGAGATATTGAAGTTTACTGTGAATTCTGCTAAAGGGAGTTGCAGAGAGTTGTATGAGTCCATGTACATACTTTGTTGAAGGAATACAAGTAGAGAGGTTTGATTCCAAATGTATGGTGTTCTCTATGTTTTAGTTCATTGAGTACATGTGATGTTTCTTTCTTTTTATTTTTTATTATACATTGTATGTTCCTGTGTATGCTTTTGACAATTACATGTGTGAACTGTTAATGTTGGTATAAGTTTCAATTGTTTCTCTTCTGAGATTTCATAAGATTAACAGTTCATAGTGCAAGGAGTGCATAGTTCATGCAAGGAGTGCGAAGGCCGAGTCAATATTGACTCAGAATATTAGAAGAGGTAGTGTGAAACGTTGCAAGGAAAGTGAAAGGAGTGCACAGTTGCTCAATGGAGAGAAAATTCTGAAGAAGACTCGTGCAAGGTGTGTGTCAGGAAAACACTTAGTCGAAATGTTGAAGAAGTCCCAGAGGAGACAAGCGCAAGGAGTGCGCAGAGAGATTTTAGGAAAAAAATATCTAAGTCCAAAACCTTTAAGAGGTTCAAAGGATGCAAGGAGTGCGCCAGAGGTCTGAAACCTTGAGGAACAAAATCTTATAATAGATAGTGAGTACAAGAGTTACGCAAGAGAGTCTTGGAATAATTCTTAATTTTGAAAGCTTTGAAGTGTTCAGAGGAGGCATTTGAGGTTTGAATCACCCCGTGCAGTCAAGATCAGAAAGATTAGTGACTGAAATCCCTTGAAAGGGAAGGTGTTTTACTATTTAGAATTTGAATGGACGAGATCCATTCGGGAATAGTCGGTATCATCCACGATCGTCAGATTTGTAGAAATTGCACAAGAGTTAAATCTGAAGTCCTTCTGACTTTGTGCATTCGGTAGGTTTGGAGCGTGTAGAAATTGGGATCCCCAAAGACCTGAAGGTCAGAGCTAATTGTAGTCATCCATCTCCCAAGGACACATTTTAGTAGGTCATTACATCTGGAAGACTAGGAGTCGGAAGAATAGAGGGAAGAAGAGTTTGATCTCTCCAAAGTCTCAAAGTCCGAAGTTGATCGAAATCATTGGTCAAGAGGAGGACATTGGAGGAAGGAGAGGTCCTTCTAAATTTTGACATTCAGGAGGAACAAGGGTTCATGTTGACTTAATGCCCAAACTCCCAAAGCTTGGATCAAGGAAGATGGTATCAGTCGTTGATCTGGTAACATAGTAGGAGTCGTCCGATCTACTTCGAAGTTCGGCTCTCCGGGAGCACACTATGTTGGAATGGGTAGACTTGTTGAAGCACGGATTCCCGAAACAAATCACATTCGTAGACTGGAGCGGACGGTGTGAGCCATTCATCCTATTTGTGGTTCGATGCTCCGTCACTTCGGTGGTCAGAATAATTGAGGTGTTAGTCCATTGATATTCCTGAAACTTGATATCTCCGAAGTCTTGAATTTTCCAAAGACTTGATGATTAGCCCAGGGTTTTGGCCCACGCTTCTTGGGTAGACTTTTCTAGTGCTCGGTGACCCCCGAAAGGTATATTTTTCATTCTGGAAGAAGTTTTAAGGCTTTTTGAGTGATTTTGACGACTCAGAGATAGCTTGTGAGCCGATTCGGCTCCCAAAGTCAATGATCCTTAGATCGGGAGGTCGTGCGGACCCTGGGAGAGGGTGGGTTTTACATCACCTAGAGGAATCCCTATATACCCAAAGGTATGTGGAAATGATATTTCATCTACAGGTATTGTCTAATGCAGTATTATTCGAAGGAGTGCCAACAAGGGGTTATAGGGGTTTCCAAATAGGCTAAACAATGTGTTTCCAACCATGTGAAACCATGCGTATTTACTGCATGTATTCATCCCAAACTAAAATTATAGACACTTAACGATATATCATATGTTGTTTAGATATGTTAGACCACGTCTCTAAAAAAAAAATTTAAATGAGCTTGCTAACTACAGAAAAATCCCTTAAAATCACCATAAAATAACTTGTGAAAAAACTCTAACTTTCAAAAGAAACATGTCATAAAATATAATGAGTAAAATACAAAAAAATTTCCACATATACTTCACTGTATTAGCTCAGGATTTTGAAAATTTTAGAGTCTTAAACTTCACTGAAAAAATTTATAGCAAAAATACCAAGATATTTTAGAATCTAGCATCCCTTCTCTATTGAATAGTCCCCTAAGAGACCCATCTTACCAAAGTTCGATATTTCTTGAAATATTGATTCAACCTATTTTAAGCCCTTACCTTGGATCATTCTAAAGAAATATTTGTTTTCATTAGCTGCATTTGAACAATCTCTCAACAATTTTAAAATATGCACACATCTAGGCCATCAAGCCCCTCTTTAACAATATATTAGGTACTTTCGAAATATATCATCAGGCCCTTCATGAATATTTCCTTAATGGACAAGAAAAAGACATCATCCTTATGTGAAGTATATCATCCATTTCAAATGATCTCCCGATGGAAAATCCATCAAGATCTTTCGAAAGATGGCCATCAACCAATTTTGAATGATCCACTCAATAAACCATTGGGACAACATGAAATAATAATATTCAACAACCATCGATAGGCCATTGGTATAATTTAAAAGAAAATCTTTCAAAACTCCTCGATGAACCATGAGACATTTATATATAACATATCTCAAAACTCCTTAATGAACCATCATATCTCTTTGGAATAATATCATTCAAAAGGACTTGATGAACAATTGGTCATCTTTGAAAGAACATTTTCATATTTTTTGAAACAATCCAATGAACTATGATGCTACTTCGAAAGACAAAATTCACATATTTTGAAAGGTTTTGATGAACTATCAATCCTCTTCTAAATATCAAATTCACATCTTTCAAAAGAGTCTGATGAACTATCTAGCCTACTTGAAAGATCAAGTTCACATATTTTGAAAGGCTTTGATGAACTATTAAGCCTCAATGAAATATGTAAATCCATTTTTAAGTAATAAGGAAAAGGTTGGACACTTGCCTGATTCAAAGGTAATAAATTGAATTTACACCAAAAATGCCTTCTTAGCCCATGTAAAAGAAATACTTCAAGGAAAAGTAATTCCATCCCTAAAAGAAGAAATACTTCAATTTTTCAATGGCACCAATCGATTACTTCAAAGTCATTACTTCGAATACACAAAGATATTTGGGCTCATTGTAAGTCTTAGAAACTAAACACCATCACACACAAACCATTTAGTCTAGATATAACCCATGTTATCCATATTATATGGATCATGCAATGCCAAAGGAGAATAACATAAATTTGAATGTAAATATATTAAGGCAGTGTGAGTTATAGAGGCATGATAACTATCAAAGAAGCCATATTACATACATAAAAATTGAATGAAAAAGGTAATTCAAGCCAAATAAACTCTAATTCATTTCAAATTTACTGAACAAATAGTTAAACCATACAACACATCAAACATTTGTGAGTTCCATACTAATTTATTCATAAGCATACCATATTCATGAAAATGGATTATGACCATCAAATTGTGGACTACTTGGAGGATTATAAATTTTTTTCGTACCCAAGTATATCCTCCCTAGTTCAAAAGTTGTCAAGTACTCATAAATGGGTGGTTGGGAATACCCTAACTACCTTTGCAAAAGCTATAAAAAATTGATCCAGTATGAATTCTATAGAATTGTCACATGTCTTGATATAGAAGGATAAGTCACCAAATGTGGATCTAGTGATTGGGAGTATGTGGGCCAATGACCATGTGATTAGATATGAGGCTAGAGTAATTAGGCTTGGAAAGGTGGAAGAACAAAGTGACAAGGTGCTTGATCCATCTTATCTAGGGTTTGATTCTAGTATTCCAAAAGTTTATTCACCTACTAATGAGGTGTGCTTGAGGTTATAGGTAAATATCAATCCTTATTTGGTGAGAGGTGCTTGATTTATTGGTGGAAATATTGATTTAGCTTCACTGTGTGGAGGTAAGGTGGTTTCATAAACTTTTGGGAATAACAAGAAGAGGAGAAAATTTCCAAAGCATAAATATCCTTGATTGGTGGTGGGGGGAGATTTGAAGGTTGAGTATATCTTGCAATTCTCTAGTAAAACCATAATTGAGGAATATTGAGGTCTATAGGTTTGGGTGGAGTCTTTCAATTCATGGATTCAAATCCATTGGGCACCAATCATTAGTATGGATAATCTTCCATATTTTTAATTGTGGCTAGTTAGGGTTTATTTTCATGTTGAGGAGGATGTCATAACGATCTTAGGGGGTAAATGCTTTTACGTCTCTTCCTATTTTTTATTGAAGCTCAGGCACCCTTGCTTCTATCCACATGTGGACCTAGCAACTTGCATACACATATGGATAAAACTATTAGGGATACCATTAGAACTCTGGGATGATGCAATCCTTATGGCTATTGGAAACCTACTAGGTATTGTTCTAATGTTGGATGAGTCCTATAAATATACTTTAATTCATTTGGTGGCTCACATTCTGGTTGATATTGACATTTATGGTGGCCTATATAATTCAATGGAAGTGATTTTAGGATACTATAGATATAATCAAATCATAAGTTATGTGAACATTCCATTTCATAGTGTGTGATTCCATTCATATAGCCATGTTTCTGAGGACTATGAGAATCCATTTGGGAATAGAATTTGGCATAGGAAGGACTACTCAAATTCTTCAATGATGGATCCAACAAAGGTTATGGTCAAATGTGTTAGGGAGGTGGCTTGGATTGGGATAGATTTAGTGGAAGTTGGTGACTCCTCCATAATGTGACAATCTAAGCAGGTGATACCCACTACCCCAAGTGAAAAGGTGATGGTGGGTCATATACAGGTACCACTTTAAAATCTATCCAATCCTAATCAAAAGTTCCAACATGATGCAATTTATACTACAAAGGACATGTCAGGGGGGTCATCTCCATATTCTCCTATGGGACATCTCAATCCAATAGGAAAAAATGATGATATTATGTGTGGTAAGTTAGATACTTCTTCTGATTCATATTTTTGAAATTCTCTTCCACAACTTCATCTTTCTAGTTCAAGCTCTCCTATTTTAGTTGGGGGAAGTAAGAGTAGGCATAATTTTTCCAAGGTCGTTGATATCCCTATTAAGGATTCATGTATTGAAGTGAAGGGAAGGACAATTCATTGACTATAAACTTTGATCTGAACTCTAATAATTTTTTGAAGCCTAAGGGGGTTGACAAGGATAGACAATTTGAAAAATATACCAAGGGTGGAGGTCATTACCAATTAAGACATAAAAAGAGTAAAGATAAAGTAGAAGATATGATGGATTGGGGTTGGACATTTTATGAAATATGGGTTCTTTTTTTATGGGTAGGAAGTCGTCGTTCCATCATGTCCAAGTGAAAGCTATTAACAAAATTAAATAGGTTCATCAATACCCAATTATTGGGGTAGTTAGAGCTAGAAACCCCCATTCATATGTGTTGAAATGAAACCCCTTTCTTTGAGTATCTAAGGTTTAGGGGGCATAACAAGAAATTGTCCCTTAAACAATTTATTGAAATTGAGAATCCTGAAATTATATTGTTACAAGAAAAAATGAGGAAGGATGATATATTGGTGGGTGGCCTAAAAAAATATTTTGGGTTGGGATTTCCTAGCCTTAGATGACGAAGGGAAATCCAGGGGTATTATCACTTGATGGAATTAAAGTTTGACATTAAATAATTCTTATGAAATAATGGTTTTAGGTATTTGCACATATTTCTTTAGTAAGAGGATGGAAATGCCCCTATCCATATTAAACATGTATGGTCCATATGAGGACAAATTATCATTACAGGAGAAGATATTCTCCATGTACCATTTTTCTGATGATAAGTTGATTTTTAAGGGGAATTTGAATTTCACTTTAAACAAATGGTAAGTGTGGGGCACGTTTGCAAACATAGGCAGATTTGTAGAGTTTTTTCCATTTCATATTGAAGATGTTGCATTAGTGGACATTGAACCTATCTCATTTGGGCCTACATGGAGAAACAATAGGGTTGGAATTGATGGTATATCAACAAGTTTAGATAGGTTCCTAGTATAAAACACTCTATTGTACGGGGTGGACATATATAGATATTTGATTGACTCTAATAGGTGATTTAATCACAATCCCATTTTTCTAGAGTTAGAATTAAGAAATCATAAACTAGGGGATTGATTCAAATTCAACATTATATGGATGGAAGAGGTACAATCTCATACTCTTGTTAAAGAGCTATGGAGGTCATATAATCCAAACATAGAAAATTATTTGCAACCTCTCTAACGACTATTAAAGAGGGAGTTAAAAAAAGGGTTGGGGAAAGATATAAAGGTAGATATATGCTACTCAAGGAAGTGGAAAATGAAATTCTAGAACTATTTTCTAGTAATGAGAGAGGCATCTTTCATGAAGAAGAAATTTTGAAGTTAAAAAAAAAAAGAATGTAAGGTGAAACTTTTGAGGGACATAGAGATGGACTAGAGGATGAAAAGTAGGGCCACCTCGTTGGAGCTTGGAGATAAGAACACAATTTTTTCCCTTGAGTTTCCTAATAATGCGAAAAGCATAAATACTATATTGGAAATGAAAAATGAGTAGGGAATTCAACTAAGAAGTTTACATGATTTGGATGAGTTAGGGGTAATACATTTTGAGAATGTGTTCAAGGAGAATTTTAGGGTAGACATTATAGAAATGTTCAAATCTGCTTCTTACTTTCCCAAGTTTGTTTCTAAGGAAGAAAATCAAAGGATGCTTGAGGAGATCTCTATAGATGAATTATTGAGGGTTTTATCTTCTTTTAAAAAAGACAAGAGACCTAGCCATGATGGTGGACTATGGAATCTCTCTTGGGATTATTTGATATTTTAGGTGAAGATTTACTGTGTGGTGGAAGAGGTTAGAAGAAAAAGGAAAGTTCCAAGTACTATTGACACTACCTTCACACTAACCCCAAATTGTCATAAAAAGTTTGACGGTTTTAGACAGATTCCTTTATGAAACTATGTCTATAATATTATATCGAAAATCCTAGCTACGAGACTGGAAATTCTACTCTCCCACTTCACTTTCCTGATCAGTTTGGGTTCCTATAGGGCAATCATATTCATGAATCGATTGGTTCATCACAAGAGGTTTTACATCCAATTAATAAAAAACATCTTCATGAAATTTTGATTAAATTGGACCTATCAAAGGGTTATGATAGGGTTTTATAGTTGCATTTAAGATTAATATTAATACATATTGGCTTTAATATGTCCATTGTTAACTATATTATGGCACACATTACTTACATATCATATGTAGTTCTTATAAATTGATCCACATCTAGTTTCTTTAAACCATATTGGGGTCTAAGACATGGGTTCCCCTTGTCACCGTATATGTTTCTATTAGTTGTAGAAAGTTGTATAACATCCATTATCCAAGAAAAATGAATGATAAGGATTCAATGGGTCGAGATTGGAGGTAATGAAGTACTCACAAACATGTTTTTTGTGGATTTTGTTCTTCTTTTTTTTCATTATTTAGAGGATGATGGTATACATTATAGTGAGATTATTTGCCTATAAAATACTTATTTTGGTATGGGAATAAACATACACAAGTTTTGTACATGATTTTTAATGACATGGACAAGGTTTTGGTGTAGAAATTGAAAAACATTTTTCCATATAGAATTTTATATTTTTAGGAAGGAATAAAATATTTAGGTTTTCATCTCAAACATAATGGTTATGAAAAGAAGGATTGGTATTGGATATTTACCGAAGTAGAGAAGATAATCACTTTCTAGTGTAATAGTGGCTCTCTAGGGCAGGTAGATTGGTGTTAGTAAAATATATATTGGATTGAATCCCAACATGTATTGGCACACTTTGGTTCACATCCATGTGGGCATCTTGTAGAATATTATGAAGAGCTACATTAATTTTCTTTAGAGAGGAGAAAAGGTCAAGTTGGGAATTCATATTACTAAATGGAAATATCTTGCTAGGCATAAAGTAGAGAGTGGTTGTTGTTTAAAGAATATTCACCTAGAAACTCCCATACATAAATGGATAAAAATATTAGGGCTACCATTAGAGATTTGGAGTGATGCAATCCTTGTGGCTATTGGAAACCCACTATGTATTGTTATAATGTTGGATGAGTGTTATAAATCTAGTGTTATTCATTTGGTGGCTCATATTCTGGTCGAGATTGGGATTTCTGGTGGCCTATATAACTCAATGGAAGTGACTTTAAGAGACTATAGGTATAATCAAATCATAGGTTATGTGAAAATGTCATTTCATAGTGTGTGATTCCATTCATATGGCCATGTTTCTAAGGACAATGAGAATCCATTTGTGAATATCATTTTCCATAGGAAGGACTACTCAAATTCTTCAACGGTGGATCCAACAAAGGTTATGGTCAAAATGTTTAAGGAGGTGGCTTAGCTTGTGATAGATTTGGTGGAATTTGGAGACTCCTACATAATCTTCCAATATAAAGAGGCGATACCCACTACCCCAAGTGAAAAGGTGATAATGGGTGATATACATGTACCACTTCAAAATTTATCTAGTACTAATCAAAAGTTCCAACATGATGCAAGCTATACTACAAAGGACATGCCATGCATGTCATTTCCATATTCTACTATGGGACATCTAGATCCAATAGGAAAAAATGATTGTTTTTTGTGTGGTAAGTTAGATACTTATTCTGATTCATCTTTTTCAAATTCCCTTCCACAACTTCATCTTTCTAGTTCAAACTCTCCTATTTTAGTTGGGGGAAGTAAGAGTAGGCATAGGTTTCCCAAGGTGTTTGATATCCCTATTAAGGCTTCATGTATTGAAGTAAAGGGAAGGACAATTCACTGACTATCAACTTTTATCTGAACTCTAATAAATTTTTGAAACCTAAGGGGGTTGATAGGGATATACAATTTGAAAAATATACCAAGGCTGGAGGTCATTACCAATTAAGTCATAACAATAGTAAAGAGAAAGTAGAATGTAGGATGGATTGGCGTTGGACATTTTAAGAAATATGGATTACTTTTTTTGTGGGTAGGAAGTTTTTGTTCCATCATGCCCAAGTGAAAGTTATTAAGGAAATTAAATAGGTTCATCAATATCCGATTATTGGGGTAGTTATAGCTAGAAACTCCCATTCATATACGTTGAAATGAAACCCCTTTCTTTGAGTATCTAATGTCCAGGGGGTCATAACAATAAATTACCCCTTAAACACTTAATTGAAATTGAGAATCCTGAAATTATATTGTTACAAGAAAAAATGGGGAAGGGTGATATATTGGTAGGTGACCTTAAAAATATATAGATATTAGATTGACTATAATATGTGATTTAACCACAATCCTAAATTTCTAGAGTTATAACTAAGCAATCATAAACTAGGGGCGCGATTCAAATTCAACATTAGATGGATGGAAGAGGTACAATTTCAAACTCTTGTCAAAGAGCTATGGAGGTTATGTGATCCCAACTTAGAAACTTCTACCTATGAGAAATTTGCAACCTCTGTAACAACTATTAAAGATGGAGTTAAAAAAGGGTTGGGGAAATATATAGAGGTAGATATATGCTACTCAAGGAAGTGGAAAATGAAAATCCAAAACTATTGTCTAGTAATGAGAGTGGCATATTTCACAAAGAATGAAATTTTGAAGTAAAAAAAAATTAAAAGCAGGTAAGGTGAACCTTTTGAGGGACATAAAGATGGACTAGATGATGAAACGTAGGGCCACCTCATTGGATCTTGGAGATGATAACACAAAAATTTTCTCTTGACTTTGTTAATCATGGAAAAAGAATAAATACTATATGGGAAATGAAAAGTGAGCAAGGAATTCAGCTAAGAAGTTTGCATGATTTGAATGAGTTAGGAGTAATAAATTTGAGAATGTGTTCAGGGAGACTTTTAGGGTAGACATTATAGAAATGTTCAAAGTTGCTTCTTACTTTCCCAAAAAAAAAATTAAGGAAGAAAATCACAGGATGCTTGAGGAGATCTCCGGAGATGAATTATTGAGGGTTTTGTATTCTTTTAAAAAAGACAAGAGACCTAGACATGATGGTGGACTATAGAATCTCTCTTGTGATTATTTGATATTTTTGGTGAAGATTTACTATGTGTGGTGGAAGAGGTTAGAAGAAAAAGAAAAGTTCCAGGTACTATTGACACTACCTTCACACTAATCCCAAAAATAGATTGTCATAAAATTTTTGATCGTTTTAGACATATTCCTTTATGTA
>ML783156.1:213262-226902 GCA_009831015.1 Picea engelmannii | reverse complement strand
TTTTTTTCCATTGTTCATAGGAGGATGGTAAACATTATAGTGAGATTATTTAGCTATAAAATACTTATTTTGGTAGGGAAATAAACATACACAATTTTTGGACATGATTTTTAATGACATGGATAAGGTTTTGGTGTAGAAATTGAAGAATATTTTCCCATATATGGTTTTATGTTTTTAGGAAGGAATACACTATTTAGGTTTTCATATCATACAAAATGGTTATGGAAAGAAGGATTGGCATTGGATCTTTACCAAAGTAGAGAAGATAATCCCTTTCTAGTGTAATAATGTATCTCCAGGGTAGGTAGATTGGTGTTAGTAAAATATGTAACATCTCTCTCTTGTGAGCACATGATATTGACATATTCTTTGAGGACACTTGCGGGCAAGTGATCTGGTTATAATATATGATTACTTGTTTCGTTTATGGATTGTTATAATGATGTTGATGGATTATGGTTTGTTTTGTTTGATATCTAAGTATTGACATATGTTATTGACGAGTTTCCCCTGAGTGTGTAGGACACTTAATAGATTGAGGATATTGATGACATCAATGGACCTCCTTGGACTCCGGATTAAGTCAAGGAATGGTTTGTATTGGTTTGGGTATTTCATTTATGCATATGTGACATATGATCGATTTTATTATGATGTTGATTATGGATCATTGAAAATGTTTTGTTGATGGATGGAGGTTGAGGATTGCTTGCTAATCTGACTCACATAAGGAGTAAAGGGGCCATGCACATAGATCAATTATTGAGGGAGAGGTGTGGCAGAATCTATGTCACAACCTACTAGCGCTCCCGTCGTGGCTCAAATTGTAGGTTAACGATTACCTAATTCGAGAAATCCACGATGTCGTGAAGGAAGAGTGAGACAGCCGCTCATGAATATTTGTAAGGGGAGCGCAGGGTCCTTATTCATTAGAATCCATTATTCTCTCACGAGGTCGTCTGAATGGGGTGCTGACTCCAAGGGTTGGAAAACTACCAAAAATAGTCAAAGGCGAGTGGAACCCTTGGAGCACAGAGCACGTCTTGAAGGGAACATCACGTAGTTAAAAATTTGAATCAAAGACAAGTGACACCCTTGGAGCACGGAGTGCGACTTGAAGGGCATGTCACAAAATAAAAAAAAAGTGAGTCAATGAATCTAGGTGGCCTAGAAAACTTTGAGCGAATGTTAAACTTTGTAAAATCTTGAGCATTGTCGAATTAATTAATTGATTAATTAATTAATTAGAGAATTAATTTACTAATCATAATCCCTAAGGGTCTAAGATTTTGAAAATAAAAATTTAACTAAGCATAAATCTAAGTTACTGAGAAGACTAAGAACTAATTTTATAAATTAAATAATGAGGGGATGAAATAAATCAATGAAAATAAAACAAATCTAAAGAGTGATTTAATACACATATGGGCAAGTAATTACCAAATTGGAATTTAAGGTAAAAATGGAATAAAGCTAAAGGAATGGGTACGTATAAAAATGAATCTAGAGTCTAGTTAACAATAGTCTAACTAGGATAATATTTCTATTATATCTCAACTCAGTTTTAGAAAGGCGTCAATCTTTAATTGGAAATAAAGAGAATACATGGACAACTAGGAGTGATTTTAGGAGCGTTTTTAGGATGGGTGAGGGAAATTAATTTTTATTAAAATAAAATGTAGATTTAATTGTGCAAATTGGGGAAAGGGTGACAAGTGTATGGGGGAGATAATTCTAATTCATTTTAATTAAAAAGAGAATTAATTGTGCAAGAATGGGAAAATTCTATAAAACAAATGGTTGAGTTGAGAGAAAGAACACACTAGTTATGGGCAAAGTTATGCTGCAGAATTTTTGACTAGTTTTACTTGTGAGAGTTGGGATACCTAGCTTGAGAGAGAGTGGTGGCTCTACCTGGCAAGACAATCTAGGAGCTAGAGGATTTATCGTTTTGTGTGTGCATGTCCCCTTTGCAGCTCGGGGGACTAAGGGGAAATAAGAGTACCCCTAGCATTGGTTGGGAGGTACTAGTGAGGTCTCATCTAGCAAGCAAAGGGTCAAAGGAAATGCCATCCCTGAAGCACATATTCCATCTCTTCGTCATCTGTTACGGTATTTGATTGTCAGTTATTATTTCATTATTAAATTATTGTAAATTCGAATGCTTGTAATGGAGTTGATATTGATCAATGGTAGGCTTAAAAATCTGCGTATTTATATATGATCATGGTGTAAGAAACAAAAGAGAGTATTGTTACATTTCATTTTAGATCATCTCTTGACGCTATGCATTATGAAACTAAGTTACTGTCATTTAATTAAGGGTTTATCGCTATCTAGAAAATCATCATTTTAATTGAAAATTGATTCTGGACCTTCTGGATGCATGACATAATCCATGTTGCATGTCATCTAGTCATTGAAATGGAGATTCTGGAAACTCTAATCCTTCATTTACCGAATTCGCTATTGAATGGATTCCGCTGTGATATTTAATGGATGGACTCATGTAATAGAAAATTAAAAAATTGCAGTTTATTTTGAACTGTAAATACATTTCAGTGCTTGTGAATTTACGGATGGCTTCCTTGAGTGGTTTTTGTGTGTTAAGTTGAAGGTAGAATGAATGGTTGACAGTGGATGTTATATATATATAGGCCTCTAACTCCTATGGTCGCTGCCAGGGACAAGGATGAATTTAAGGATGGAAATTTATTTTCAAATGTAGAAACTTTAGCGAATCTTACTAATCCTTCATATGCCAACTATAAAATGTTTGGCGATATTTTTGTAAAAAAATTGAAATTTCTAAGGATTTTATAAGTTTGTATAAAATGTTGAGGATTTTCAAGGTAAAATAATTTTATCCTATAAAATTTGGGCCAATAATTTTTAGAATAGCAAATCTTTTTTTGGAAAAAAACTTAAAAAATCAGCCCTTGAGCTAAATTTATCCCCTAAAACCATCCCAAGCCGAGGCATGCACTACAAATTTAAACTTAGTTATCAGTTTTGAAATAGGAGTGCTTTTTCATGTCTTTATGGGAATATATTAATAGTGAAGGTCGTTTTGCTAATTTATTTTCCTTACAGAATTTAGAATATTTGAAACCATGATGACTTGGTTGTGAAGAGCCACAAGAAGCGTCCTTAGCTTTCTGAACATTTTTCATTTTCCCCAGCGAGAGAAGGAACCATCTTTAGGCGCATTCCTATAGTTTTCCTTCTGAAAATTTCATTTCCCCCAGCGAGAGAAGGCGCCATCATTAGGTGCATTTCATGTAGTTTTTCCTTCTGATTATTTTTTCGTTTTTTTCCCAGCGAGGGAAGGCACCATCTTTAGGCGCATTCCTGTAGTTTTCCTCTTGAAAATTTTGTGTTTTCCCTAGCGTGAGAAGGCGCCATCCTTGGGCGTTTTTCCTGTAGAATTGTCCTCCTCTGGCGCGCAGCAGTCCCATTGAATTTTCCCTTCTTGTGGTTGGACGGGAGCTGAATCGCACCCCTGTAACTTTTCCCTGTAAGGATATCTCTATCACAAGGGTGTTTCATTTCCTTTTTATCTACTCTGTTCTCTCTGAAATAGGGGGAACGAATGATGATATTTAATTACATTTTCCAACCTTCATTCTAGCTTTAAACTTCATCAAACAATGAAGAGTATTGAGCGATCTTCATAATTTATACCTTATAATTTCCTTGTCTCTTATTATGTTGACCTTCCTAATTCCTCGGAATTCCTTTAGAGGATATCAAGCAACCTTGTATTTTGGTGAAAATATCATTGATTAATAGTTGCTATGTGGTTATGCATTAAGGCACTTGAGTTCTCTTAACTATTTTAAAAATGGTTGTATCCTCCTTTTAAATTTTAAATTTTAAATTGAGATTTTAAGTTAGGAGTGAGTTCCTATATTATGGCCTTAATAGTTGGTTCTTCTTAATTTAAATTAGGATTATAAGATAATAATTGGATACTTATTCATGGATTAAATAGAGTTGGCCTCCCTTAAATTGGTTGGGAAGTTGGTACATGTGTCACGTTGTTCTTTAAGATGATTAAGTGATTGATTACAAATTGTTTACTCTTGCGCCATGAAGATAAAGTTGACATATGATTGATAGAGTAATTGATTCTCTTGCGCCATCCAAATATTGTTGATGTATGATTGATATAACCACTATTACAATTGCTCCTTTAAATTATTGGTGCATGATGGATTGATAACTAGACTATTAATCCATCAGTGAATATCGTTGATGCATTATTTATTTGAAACTAGACTAATTTTGCGCTATAAATTATTGTCTATGGATGATTGACTTAACCACTATTACAATTGTGCCTTTAAATTATTGATGCATGATGGATTGATAATTAGACTACTAAATTCACCAGTTAATGTCATTGATGCATTCTTGATTTGGAACTAGATTACTTTTTCGTTATAAATTATTGTCAATGGATGTTGATTTAACCACTATTACAATTGCTCCTTTAAATTATTGATGCATGAAGGACTAAGTAACCAGATTATCCTGCGCTATGGAATAATGATGTATGGTTGATTGAGTGATTAGATTTCCCTTTGTCATGTACGGAATGTTGATGTATGATTTCTTAAGTGATTAAGATTACTCACGCACTTGAAATAATGTTAATGTATAGATGATTGAGTTGATAGATTCCTTTGCCCCACGAAAATAAACTGATAACTTCTCTTGTGCCATTAAAATGATGTAACGTATGTTTAATTGAGTTGATAGATTCTCTGGCACCGTGAACATAATGTGATTTATGACTGGTTTTGTAAGTAGATTACTTGTGCCATGTAGATAGAATTGATGATTACCTTTTCACCTTGAAAATAAAGTTGACGATTACTCATGCATTGATAATTATGTGGACGTGTGCTTGTTTTAGAATTGTTTACTCTTGCGCCTTTGAATAATGTTGATGTAAGATTGTTTAGTAGTTAGATTCTCTCGCGCTATGTGAAGGTGTTAGTGTATGACTAATAATATAGGCTGGAATCATGATATGTGATTGATTATGGGACTTAGAAACCTCCTTGTTCCTCAAAACAACCACCAGCCCTAAGACCTTAAGTAATCCTGGGCTTTAGCATTGTTTATGTGTCGTGGAGGTCCTAACTTTGCAGGGTAGGTTGGACGGGTATTTCGTTGTTACTCAATGATGTGATTGATCATTTATTTTATTTTCTTCAATTGATTGTGTTGTGTTGAATTGCGTCACTCCTTACGTTTATTCATTGATTTGCATCGTTGTTTAATTATGTTAATGCTTGGATGTGTCGATATTTACTATTGATGATGTGTAACTTATGATGTTATTAATTATGTCATGACGATTTAATTTTCTAATGTTTTTTTTTTTTTTTTGCCTTTTTCACATCGTTGTTTGTGGTCGTAACGGACGTATGTTACATATGGTATCAGAGAGGGTTCAACCCTGTGACTTGGGAATCATTACGCCTTCCACTGTACTCAACACTTGATTAATAACTTATCACTAACGAAATTGAAATGTGTTCGTACAATAATTGTGATTAGAGGACACCATGGAGGTAGATGACGTGGTGCTAGGGGCAGAGGTGTGATGCCTCGAGTAGCATCCATGCCAAAGGGGTCTAACCCCTAAGGAGAAGAGAAAGTCATTAGACAGGAGGAGATTTCTATGGGGGATTTGTTTGGGTTGATGAGGTCCTTTCAGAGGATGTTAGAGGCCTTGATTAACTGACTATATAGAGATTACGCCAGGGTGCCTATACCCCCTTAGGGTTCACAACACGCCCCAACCGATAATGGTAGCATTCACAGAGAACTTGAGAAGGTTAAGTTTCCCAAGTTCATGGGTGCCACAGACGATGCAACCATCGAGGCATGGTTGGAGAACATGGAAATGTGCTTCACACTTCGCGACTACACATCCAACATGAAGGTCTGCATGGCGATCTTTATGTTGAAGGGGAGCACTCTTCTACAGTGGGAGATGCTCCTACCTCAACTGAACATGGTCGTTGAAGACATGTCATGGGAATTGTTTGAGTAACGGTTTTGGGAGAGGTATTTTTTAGAGGAATTCATTGAGATCCAGCTAAATGAGTTAAATGCCTTACAACAGGGTGGTCATATGGTGCCTGAGTCTAAGGCTCGATTTATAGAGTTGCTTGGTATGATCCACATATGAACACTGAGAAGCTTAAGGTCAACAAGTTTATGTTCGGCCTTAACTTTTGCATTCTTGCAAAGGTGAGAATCCTAATGCCTCAGACATTGCATGAGGTAGTCTAGAAGGGACTCATAGCTGACGAAGAGATGACCAATGGGAGACAGGGAAGGAATCCTTCATGAATGACTAGACAGACGATGTCAGGTGCACCAGCCCGACATACATCAAAGTATCAGGATACATTGAGAGGATCCACGTTCATGACACCATGAAGATCGGCTCCTCAGCGAGGGACTCCCTGTGAAGGCCCACTGCATCAACAACAGTGTCATCCACAGCAGCAACTGTTTAGGCTTGTTCAGCAAAACATATCAGGATCTCAAGCTGGTAGGCTAGGAGCCTCTACTTCGGGGACCAGGAGTATTGTACCAAAGACCGGGTGTCAGACTTGTGGAGAGCCACTTTACCAGCGATACTTTCCAGTTGAGAAGGCCAAAGCGGCCAGGTCAACAGGACATCGTGATCGGTATAGACTGATTGGAATTGCATGATGCGATACTCAACTGTAAGACGCAACGGTTGAGTTTGACTGATGATGAGGGACATAGAAGATTGATTGTAGGAAGAAACCAGGGATTGTCCCTAAGGTTTATTCTTCCCTACAACAACAGAAGAGCATTCGCAAGGGATGCAAGATATATGCAATCTTAGCGTTAAATGAAAAGGGGTGAGGCGGAAGGATTAGAAAACCTTATGGTAATACAAGAGTGTTGACGTGTGTCCAGGAGAGTTGCCAGGTTGCCGCTGAAAGAGAATTGGTGTTACAATCGATTGGAAAACTGGAACCAAAATAATAGCAGGAATGCCTTATCAGATGTCGACACCTGAGTTACAAGAGTTGAAAATGCAACTGAAGGAATTTTTGGACTTAGGACTTATGCGTCCCAGTGTGTCACCTTGGGGTGCACTTGTTTTTTTTCATAAGAAGGAGGATGGGTCATGGAGACTTTGTATTGACTACCGTCAATTGAATAAGGCAATGATCAAGAACAAGTATCTATTTCCAAGAATAAATGATTTGTTTGATCAAATGAAGGGCATGACAGTGTTTTCAAAGATCGATTGGAGATCATGTTATCACTAGTTACGAATTAAAGAGGAAGATATTCCTAAGACCGTATTCAAGATGAGGTTCAGACACTACGAACTTACCATTTGTCATTGGGACAGACAAACACCCCGAGGGTATTCAAGAGTTTGATGAATGAGGTGTTCCGCAAAAACTTGGACAAGTTTTTTCAAGTATTCATTGATGACACATTGATATATCCTCTGACGACGGATGAACATGACAAACTTTTGTGCTTAGTATTACAGTGTTTATGGGAACACAAATTATGGGAAACTGTCTAAATGCTCTTGAGAATTCATTGCTTAGGGCGTGTTATATCCAACAAAGGCATCATTGTGGATCCAATGAAGGTAGGGTCTATTATGGAATGTCCTACGCCAACAAACATACCAAGAGTACACAAATTTTGGGTTTAGTAGGATATTATCAATGATTCATCGAAGGTTTTTTGAAGATACATAATATGATCGCAGAAATGTAGAAGAAAAAAAAGAAGGTGTATGGACCAAGAAGTGCACAGAAGAATTTCGAAGGTTCACTGGGTTATTGATGACAGTGCCAATACTGGAAGTCCCTGACTTAGTCAGGGATTTCTTGGTATGCACAAACGTGTCCAAGGAAGGTTTAGGTGAAGTATGGATGCAAGACGGTCAAGTGATCACCTACATCTCAAGGAAATTAAGAAGGCATGAGGAGAACTACACAATGTGTGATTGGGAGTTATTGGCCATTATGTGTGCCTGGAGAATGCATAGACAATATCTGATTGGACGGAAATTCGAACAAAAAAAAATAGATCACTATGGAATGTAGCACTTTGTACACAGAATGACTTGAACGTGTGGCAAAATTGTTGGACAAAATTTCTTAGCGAGTATGATATTGGGATTTATTACATAAAAGGAACAGTGAACATAGTGGCAAATGCATTGAGTTAGAGACCACACATCTTCTCGGTGATACCTCTTCAAACGAATCTTTGAGAAAAGATTCTAAATATATAGTTCGACGATGATTGGTATAAATTGGTTAGGGAAAATATTAGGAAAGACGCCATGTTGGTTCCAAATTTTGAAGGATACACATAGGACAACACCGGATTGATGAGGTATAATAACTGGATTTACGTACCTCCTAACAAAAAATTGAGAAATTTGATCTTAAGAGAAGCTCATAGAGCATCGTACATGGCTCATCCCAGGAGTCACGAAGATGAGGGAAGATCTTAAGACCTTATTCTTCTGGAAAGGAATGAAGGTAGACATAGTTAACTACATGGCAAGATGTCTAGATTGTTAGCAAGTGAAGGTTGAACATAGACATCCGATTGGATTACTACAACGACATGCTATTTTGGAATTGAAATGGGAGGTCATTTCGATGGAATTCATTGTTGGATTGTCACTGACGGAAAGGAGGAACGACTTGATTTTCATGGTAGTTGAAACTCTGATGAACATTGTACATTTTATTCTTGTGTGCATGACATGTGCTAGGCATAGCTAGAGTGTTTATCATATCATTTCATATGGATTGTAACATTACATGGTGTGCCGAAAAGGATCATATTTGATGGAGGATCGACGTTTACAGGACATTTTTGGACCAGTTTTTAAGAGGCCTTGGGGACACAACTAAATTTTAGCACAACATATCACCCTGAGACAGATGGACATACAGAAGGAACAAACCAAGTTTTAAAAGATACGTTGTGTATGTACGTGACAGACCAACAAAAGTGTTGGGAATAATTATTGCCACCGGTAGAGTTGCCTACAAAAACAACTATGAAAGTACCATCAAGATGGCACCATTTGAGTTTCTTTATGAGTGACCATGTCAGACGCCATTGATCTGAGATGGACTTGAGGATAGGGTCCTGATGGGACCAGAATGATCGAGGAAATGGAAGAACAAATGTAAACGATAAGACCAAGGATTAAAGAAGCGCAATATCAGCAGAAAAGTTATGTTGATGCACATCGCATTGAATGCAATTATGAATTTGGTGACTGAGTTTTCTTGTGGGTGAAACCGCACAAGAGTTCGATTAAGGTTAGAAGGGGTGCTAAACTCTCTCCTAGGTTTGTGGGGCCTTTTGAAGTTGTGAAAAGGAAAGGAACCATGGTGTATTGACTAGCCATGCCTCATTCTTTGAGGCGTTTACATGATGTTTGGCTTGTATCTGTTTTACGACAATATGTTAGTGATCCTACACATGACATTGACATGAGTTCCTTGTGGTGTGAGACGAGGGTGCACTCACGATGTAATATCCCCTAGGCCTAACCCAATTGTAAAAATAAATGAAAATGCACTTAAGTTGGTGAGTTGTTTGATATAATTTTGTATTCACCTTTCATGGCATAGTGAGCATAGGTATTGTACAGTAAAAGGATGAAGTGTGCATATTCTTGGATACAAAGCGCAACAACCTAAGTGTGCGTGATATTGAGGCCAGGGAGCCTTTGTGTTTTTGCTATGTTTTATAGGCTGGTGAGATAGTTGTTATAAGCTATGATGCTTATGTTTTGATTAGGCCAGAAAGCCTAGATGTTAGAGGCCAGTGCGTCTGTTTTTGTACATGTCTCATATTTAATATAAAATACATCGATGCACAAAAACCAACCACGACAAAAGAGATGTGGGACTAAACTCCACTAGTTAGGGAAAGGGAGGGGCCTAAAAGTTAAGGAAAGGGATAAGATAGGGAGCTTAAGCCAAAAAGGAATATTATATTAATATTTCTTAAATCATAAAGTATGGATAATTATTTTATCCTATGTTCTAAAGTTGGGGACAAGTGGGCCAAATTAGCTCCCAACATGACAAGTGTCAAGTTGGGGACATGCATACATATTGTTGGGACTTAGTTCATTTCCTATCATTTTTTTTCCATCATTCTTCCTATCATTTCTTCCATCATTCAATCATCCAGTCAATCATCCATGAACATTCACACACCATTGAGCTATCCTTTGTATCTTCATTGTACTTGAACTTGTATCCATAACCATTTTTGTGTCGGTGTATCTAGTTGGCTTGGGAGTTGGACTGAAGAAGCGGGTTGTCAAGCCTGTGGGATATTGAAGAGGTGGGTTGTCAGGCCCGTGAGCAATTCTCTGGGTGAGATAATTGTTGGGGATTGATTTCCTGAATGTGTTGAACTACATCTATAGTGCTCTAAGACTTCTTGTCTGACCTATTGTTGAAGCTCGGAAAGGAAGTGGGGCAGCCAAACGACTGTTGAGCAGAGAAGGGGCACACTTCTTGGGTGGGACAGGCATGTGGGCAATGAGGGACTGTAGGTTGTTAGTTTGAGTTGGCACCTGAGATGGAGTCTTTCCTATTGTCTATGAGCCTTTAGCCTAGTTAGAAATCCCTTTACCCAGGTGGAGTTTAGTCCCATCTCAGGGGTGACTCACTGTTGAGAGTGATGAACAATGTGGTCTAAGGCTGGCAGGTTTGTGGAAGGTCTGCACGCAGTTGGTGATATTATTACAAAGATAAGTGTCAATTGTGTGATAAATTTACATGCTGCATTTTTATTTGTGTGCTTATTTTATGGGTTATCATATGCATGGTTATAACTGTGTTTATTGAAGGTGGGGTAAGTAGCCAAATTGGTAAATTGCTCTTGTAACGACGGTGTGACCCATGTTCGAGTCTCTCGAAGGAATTTCTCACTCGAATGGGAGTGTTGATTCGGTGATTGGGCATGTTAAGTTGCATTGCATTGTAGGAGCATTTAACCAAGATATGAACCCCCATCTTTTGTCCCTGAGGTGTAGGATAGTCGGTGACGGAGTGTGTTGTTAAGACACTCTGTGTTGAAAAGTTACCGGCTCGAAACCTGCGGGGACAAAAAATCCAACCATGTTAAGGGTTGGTGTGGCTCAGTCCGGGTGCGATCCCCAGGTGATTTTGACGGATTAGATGCCCCTGATTTGTGGTTTCTCAAGCCAAAGGTTAATCCCGCTGCCAAGAAGGTCCGGACAAATTAACAAACAAAAAAAATTAAAATTGTGTTTATTTTTATGGGTTTTGCCTATATATGTTGCATGTATACGTTTACTGTTATTTTAGTGTGAATCTATGTATTTATAGATGTATTTGTATGTTTACATTATATATATAATGCTTATGCAAGAGTTCTTTGTGTATATATTTTAATTGCATGCAGTTCGAAATATTTATGTGGCATAGCTCAGTTAGCTAGTTGGGTATGTTACAGTATGTTCCGCAACCAGAGAATAGAAAGTGTTCTTTGGCATAGCGTGGCCCGAGAAGAGATGGTTGGGGACGTTACAAATTGGTATCAGAGCTACAGTTTTCAACACTGAGCCTAGATAGGCCGAACAAGTTGAGTTGAAGCGAAATTTCATAGAGGATTTATTTCAAAGTGGCTAAATTTCAAGTTGCAGAGCGTCCAGCTACAATATGGTACATACATTGAGAAATTTGGCCATGGGGTGAGATATTCCTGATTTAATATCTGTTCTAGAAAATTCAAACTTGGAATTGGTCAAATTTGAAGTTACAATGAAGCCATGACAGTTGGAGCGAGATTAATAAATAAAATTCTCAATTCGTGAATTGATTTTGGGGAAATTCGTTTCAAAAATGTCAACCCACAACGATTTGTTGTTGCAGAGGTTGAATTGGTGTTATCGGGGTGAAATTGAATGAATTTCGTGGTTGCAGAATGTCTATGATAAATTGGGGAAAAAGTTAGGAAAAATCCCCAATTTCTACAATGGAATTCACGAGGAAATTGATGCATATAAAAATGAATGCGCACATATGGGCACACTTAAAATGCAGGATGCGCAGTAAAAGGCTTAGGCTATGTGAAAATTGAGTATTGCACGGAAAAAATTTGGCATGATGGTGTGCACGCTAAATTTGGGTACCGCGCAGACAAATGTTAATGTGTTGGTGTGCTCGCTAAATTTTGGCACCACATTGAAAAATGTTGGTGCTGGTGCGCGTGCTAAATTTTGGCACCACGCGGAAAAATGTTGGTGTGTAGATGCACACTCTAAATTTAACATTGCGTGGTGTGCGTACGTATAAAAGGTGTGCGTGATGTGCACGCACAATAAAATGGTGCACATGGTGTGCACAATCTTGGTAGAGCATAGTAAGAGTATAAGTTGTCATGCGACAGTTTTGCTAAATGTGCACGTAAAGTATTGATGCACGGTGGGGGTGTACTAAAATCTGGCATGGTGCAACACATTGAGTGAATTTCACATGGAATATCAATGCGTAGTAAAAAAACTGCGTGTGGCGGATATCAACACACGATGGATATTGGCACGTGACATAAAAGTAGTGCGTGCAACTTAGTGGTGCGACAGAGAAGTGATAGACAGTGGTTTTAAAGTGCGTGAAGCACAGTTTCCCTTGTGTTGTTGTTGCACATGGTAAATATGGGTTTACAGGTTGAAATTTGTATGTGCAAAGTTTTTTGGAAGGCAAATAACAATAGAAAACCAGTTATTTTCTGCAACGTTTTATATCGTTTGAACGCATCTTTTTGCAACGCGTTTTTTAGGGCCTTAAGAGCGTTTTTAGCAACTAACAAACAACGGGACAGAGGTGTACCTAAGGTACACTATGTCTCTGCAGCTCAAATAGAAGAGCTTAGAGAGAGATTTCTAATGGTGTAAACTGTTCATCAAAAGGAGCATTTTTTAGAAAGTTACAGCACAAACAATGAAGGGTAAATTTTAAGACCCAATTAACTTCCAAGAGCCATAACTTTCTGCTCCGGAATCGAATTCAGGTGCAGGAGAAGACAATGAAAATCTATTGAGCCATAGAAGATAGTCCCATAGCTCAATTAAATTTATGGGCATGTTAAAGGTGTTTAATATGGAAAATAAGGTACCTGTAGCATTCTAGACCAAAAACACAAATTGACCTAGAACTTTAGCAAGCTGTAACTAGCAGCCCAGAACCCAGAATAAGGTGAAACTTGGACAAAATGTCCATAATATGTTTATGCAGAAATAAAATTGAGCTCATACGAAAATTCCAATGGAGTAGGTGCAAAAATGCATAATTACAGTGCAAAGTTGTGCCAAGTGGAAGTATGAACAGAAACGTTAATGGACAAATTTCAAATAACCATAACTTTTTGCTCCAGACTCGGAATTGAGCATGTGAGCATGTTAAGGTCCTAACCCGCACATAGGTAGATCAATGTATTCGGATGTAATAAAGGTCAATATTAATAAGACCTTTCAATAAAATAGAATAAGGCGGATGTAAGAAGACCTAATAGAAGCTTCCGCTTCTAGAAGGATC
>ML783156.1:128795-204682 GCA_009831015.1 Picea engelmannii | reverse complement strand
TATTTATTGAAGGATTTTCAAAGATTGCACACCCAATCACTTCCTTGCAAAGAAAGGGTGTGAAGTTTCAGTGGACATTGGATTGTGAAAAGAGTTTCCAACACTTGAAACAATTATTAACAAGTTCTCCAATACTAAGGATTACAGACCCAAATGAAGACTTCATGGTATGCTTGGATGCATGTAAAGAGGGACTTGGTGGAGTCCTCAATCAAAATGGGTTTTTTATATGTTATGAATCAAGGAAGTTGAAGGAGCATGAAAGACACTATGCCACTCATGATTTGGAGTTGGCATCCATAGTGCATGCCTTGAGGAAATGGAGACACTACCTCATGGGGAAAAGGTTTGAGCTAAGAATAGACCATAATGGTCTGAAATATTTATTTGATTAGCCAAATCTAAATGGTAGGCAAAGAAGATGGTTAGAATTTCTATGTGAATATGACTTTGATATAAAACATGTCAAGGGGAAAGAGAACAAAGTGGCTGATGCACTCAACAGAAGAGTGCACAAATTGCATGCTACATCCATTAGAATGTACCAATCATATTTGAAAGACAAAATTATAGAGGCTGCCAAATCAGATTTGCAATACAAGGAATTAGTGGCAAAATTACAACAAGGTATTTTGCAGCAGAAAATTGAAGATTACAAGCTAGATAATGATGAAATTCTCATGTACAGTGGAAAAATTGATGTACCAAATTCCCAGGAGTTGAAAAATATGGTATTGAGAGAAATGCATAATGTGCCTTATGTTGGGCACCCAGGATATCAGAAAACTATTGCAGTTGTCAAAAGCCAATATTTTTGGCCAGGCATGAAGAAAGATGTTGTCGATTTTATTGCCAGATGTTTGGAATGCCAAAAAGTAAAGGTTGAGCATAGACACCAAGCTGGTTTTATACAACCATTACCCATTCCTGAGTAGAAGTGAGAAGTTGTAACAATGGATTTCATCACCAAACTTCCCAGAACAAACAAGCAACATGATTCTATCATGGTAGTGGTGGATAAGCTTACTAAAGTTGCCCATTTTATTCTAGTTAAGCTCACTCACAAGGCTGTGAACATTGTTGATGTTTATATGAAGGAAATTGTCAGATTACATGGCATACCAAAGACAATTGTGTCTAATAGAGATCTAAAATTTACATCAAAATTTTGGAAAGGATTATTTAATGGATTTGGAACAAATTTGAATTTCAGTACACCTTATCATCCAGAATCAGATGAAAAAACAAAGAGGGTGAATCAAGTGACTGAAGATATTTTGAGGATGTATGTGATGGATAAACCATAAAAATGGGAAGACTACCTACACTTCGTAGATTTTGCTTACAACAATGAGTACCAAGCATCTCTAGAGATGAGTCCATTTGAGGCACTTTATGGCAGAAATTGAAACACTTTGGTAAGTTGGGATAAACCAAGAGATAGAGCAGTGGTTGGGCCAAATTTACTCAGGAAAATGGAGGAGAAAATGATAAAAATAAAACAAAATTTAAAGGCTACCCAAAACAGGCACAAAAACTATGTTGATAAAGGAAAAAATCACAGGGAATTTAAAGTGGGTGATCATGTATTATTGAAAGTGAGGGCCAACAGAAGTTCCCTGAAGTTAGGAAACTATTCAAATTTGGAAACTCACTATTGTGGGTCATTTAAAATCCTAGAGAGGATTGGTCCAGTTGCTTATATGATTGCATTTCCTGCATCTATGTCTATTCGTAATGTATTCCATGTATCATTGCTCAAGAAATATATACCTGATGCTAATCATGTTATTGATTGGAATGTGATTCAGATGGAGTAAGAAGGTCATTTTCAAGTGCATCAGGTACGCATTCTGGACCGGAAAATCAAACAGCTCTGGAACTGATCCATAGGTCTTGTAAAGGTCCAATGGACCTGATACGGTTCCGAGGACGCTACTTGGGAGCATGAGGATGCAATGCGGGCAGAATACCCTCATCTTTTTGAATATTTTTGAAAATTTTGTTGTATGTGTGTACATGATGCACTAAGGACGGTGCATAAAATAAGGGGAGGGGATTGTAATATCCCCTAGGCCAAACCCAATTGTAAATATAAATGCAAATGTACTTAAGTTGGTGAGCTGTTTGATATAATTTTGGTGAGCAGTAAAAGGATGAAGTGTGCACATTCTTGGATACAACATGCAACAACTTAAGTGTGCATGATATTGAGGCCAGGGATCCTTTGTGTTTATGATATGTTTTATAGATTGGTGAGCTATTTGTTATAAGCTATGATGCTTATGTTTTGATTAGGCTAGAGAGCCTATATCTTAAAGGCCAGTGCGCCTTTTTTTGTACATGTCTCATATTTAATATAATATGCATCGTTACGTGCAGACCAACCACGATAAAAAATATTGGGGACTAAACTCCACTGGTTAGGGAAAGGGAGTAGCCTAAAAGTTAAGGAAAGGGATAAGCTAGGGATCTTAAGAAAAAATGGAATATTATATTAATATTTCTTAAATCATAAAGTATGGATAATTATTTTATCCTAAGTTCTAAAGTTGGGGACAAGTGGGCCAAAGTATCTCCCAACATGACAAGTGTCAATTTGGGGACATGCATACATATTGTTGGGACTTAGTTCATTTCCTATCATTTATTTTCCATCATTCTTCCTATTATTTCTTCCATCATTCAGTCATCCAGTCAATCATCCACGAGCATTCACACACCATTGTGTTATCCTTTGTATCTTCACTGTACCTGAACTTGTATCCATAGCCATTTTTGTGTTGGTGTATCTGGTTAGCTTGGGAGATGGACTGAAGATGCGGGTTGTCAGGCCTGTGGGATATTGAAGAGGCGGGTTGTCAGGCTCGTGAGCAATTCTCTGGGTGAGAGAATTGTTGGGGATTGATTTCCTAAAGGTGTTGAACTACATCTACAATGCTCTGAGACTTCCTGTTCGGCCTGTTACTGAAGCCCGGAAAGGAAGTGGGGCAGCCAAAGGACTCTTGAGCAAAGAAGGGGCACACTTCCTGGGTGGGACAGGCATGTGGGGAATGAGGGATTGTAGGTTGTTAGTTTGATTTGGCACCTGAGATGGAGTCTTTACTGTTGTCTATGAGCCTTTAGCCTAGTTAGGAATCTCTTTACCCTGGTGGATTTTAGTCCCAGCTCAGGGGTGATTCACTATTGAGAGTGATGAATACTGTGGTCTAAGGCTGGGAGGTTCATGGAAGGTCTTCACGCAGTCGACGATATTGTTACAAAGATAAGTTCCAATTGTGTGATAAATTTACATGTTGCATTGTTATTTACGTGCTTATTTTACGGGTTATCATATGTATGGTTATAACTGTGTTTATTTTTATGGGTATTTCCTGTATATGCTGCATGTATATGTTTATTGTTATTTCAGTGTGAATCTGTGTATTTACATATGTATTTGTATGTTTACGTTATATATATAATTCTTCCGCAATATTTATGTGTGTATATATTTTAATTGCATGCAGTTCGAAATATTTATGTGGCATAGCTCATTTAGCTAGCTGGGTATGTTACAGTATGTTCTGCAACCAGAGAACAGAAAGTATTCTCTGGCGTAGCGTGCCCTGACAAGAGATGGTTGGGGACATTACACATGACAGAGCCAATCCGCATTCTAGACCATCACATTCGATAGCTACAACGTCGAACATATGATCAGGTCAATATCCAGTGGGACAATTATAGTCCACACTTGGCTACTTGGGAGGACGCATATGATATGCATCAGCAGTTTCCCTATTTGTTTGATATCTTATAAATATATATCTTATGAGATTTTTTATTTGCTGCATTTTTTATACTGTACAACTTTGGGACAAAGTTTAAAACAATAGAGGGTGTATGTAACATCTTACTCTTGCGAGAAAATGATATTGACTTATTCTTTGAGGACACTTGAGGGCAATTGATCTAGTTATAGAATATGATTATTTGTTTCTCTTATGGATTCTTATGATGATGTTGATGGATTATGATTTATGTTGTTTGATATCTATGTATTGACATATGTTATTAACGAGTTTCCCCTGAGTGTGCAGGACACTTGACATATTGAGGATGTCGATGGCATCAATGGACCTCCTTGGACTCCAGATTGAGTCAGGGAGTGGATTGTATGGTTTGGGTATTTCATTTATTCACATGTGACATATGATCGATTTTATTATGATGTTGATTATGGATCATTAATAGTGTTTCGTTGATGGATTCAGGATGACGATTTCTTGCTAATATAACTCACATAAGGAGTAAAGGGGCCATGCACATAGACCATTTATTGAGAGAGAGGTGTGGTAGCATCCCTGTCACAACCTACTAGTGCTCTCGTCATGGATCGAATTGTAGGTTAATGAGTTCCTAGTTTGAGAGATCCATGATGTTGTGAGGGAAGACTAAGACAATCGTTCTTGAATATTTCTAAGGGGTGCACAATAAGGTAGGTTCCTTATTCCTTAGAAGCCCTTAGTCTCTCATGAGGTCACCTAAATGGAGTGCTAACTCCAGGGGTTGGAAAAATACCAAAACCAGTCAAAGGCGAGTGGCACCCTTGGAGCACAGAGTGCATCTTGAAGAGCACGTTGCGTAATTAAAAATTTGAATCAAAGGTGAGTGGCACCCTTGGAGCACGAAGTGCGTATTGAAGGGCATGTCGCAAAATTAAAAAAAGTGAGTCAATGAATCTAGGTGGCCTAGAAAACTTTGAGTGAATGTTAAACCTTGTAAAATCTTGAGAATTGACAAATTAATTAATTGATTGATTAATTAATTAAATAATGAATTTATTAATCATAATCCCTAAGGGTCTAAGCTTTTGCAAATAAAAATTTAACTAAGCCTAAATCTAAGTTAGTGAGAAGACTAAAAACTAATTTTATAAATTAAATAATGAGGGGATGAAATAAATTAATTTAAGAAATCAATGAAAATGAAATAAATCTAAAGAGTGATTTAATACACATATGTGAAAGTAATTACCAAATTGGAATTTAAGGTAAAAATGGAAAAAAGCTAAAGGAATGGGTACACATATAAAGGAATCTAGAGTCTAGTTAACAATAGTCTAACTAGGAGAAGATTCCTATTATAACTCAACTCAGTTTTGGAAAGGTGTCAATCATTAATTGGAAATAAAGGGAATAAAGGGACAACTAGGAGTGATTTTAGGAGCACTTTTAGGATCATTGAAGCACATCTTCGATCTCTTCGTCATTGGTTACGGTATTTGATTGTCAGTTATTATTGATTTATTATTAAATTATTGTAAATTTGAATGCTTGTAATGGAGTTGATTTGATCAATGGTAGGCTTAAAACTTTGCATATTTATATATGATCATGGTGTAAGAAAAAAAAAAGGGAGTATTGTTACATTTCATTTTAGATCGTCTCTTGAAGCTATGCATTATGAAACTAAGTTACTATCAATTAATTAAGGGTTTATCACTATCTATACAATCGTCATATTCATTGCAAATAGATTCTAGACCTTTTGGATGCATGCCATAATCCTTGTTGCATGTCATCTAGTCATTGAAATGGAGATTCTGGAAACTCTAATCCTTCTTTTACCGACTTCACTACTGAATGGATTTAATTGTAATATTTAATTGATGGACTCATGTAATACAAAATTTAAAAATCGCAGTTTATTTTGAACTGTAAATATATTTCAGTGCTTGTGAATTTACGGATGGCTTCCTTGATGGATTTTTGTGTGTTAAGTTGAAGGTAGAATGAGAGGTTGAGAGTGGATGTTGTGTGTGTGTGTGTGCACGTGCGCGCGTGCGTGTGTGTGACTCGAACTCTGATGGTTGCTGCCAACGCATGCACTACAACTTTAAACTTAGTTATAATTTTTGAAATAACAACGCTTATTCATGTCTTTATGCGAATATATTAATGGTGAAGGTCATTTTTCTAATTTATTTTCCTTACGGATATTAGAATATTTGAAACCATAATGACTTGGTTGTTAAGAGCCATAAGAAGCATCTTTAGCTTTCTGAATTTTTTTTCGTTTTCCCCAGCGATAGAAGGTGACATCTTTAGTTGCATTCATGTAGTTTTCCTTGCACCATCGTTAGTAGCATTTCTTGTAGTTTTTCCTTTTGATTATTTTTTCATTTTTTTCCCATCTAGAGAAGGTGCCATATTTAGGCGCATTCCTATAGCTTTCCTTCTGAAAATTTTTTGTTTTCCCCAGCATGAGAAGTGTTAGAATATAATGCATGTGATTGTTTTACCATTGACAATATCACTATTGTCACCCAACCATAGGCCGAAGCCACCCTCCGAGCACCTTAACCTTGACATAGAATCACTCTGGAAGCAAACCCTAGGCTAAATAGCCAAACAAGGGGTAGCGCACCTTCCCCCAAGGATAGTGCACCAACAAGAGATGATCAAATATCCCAAACCCTAACCAAGAGATAGTCCAAGCCAAATGTGATCTGCTAGCTGCAACAGTTGCAATGGAAACTCTCCTCCAAACCTGTGCACAAAACTGGGCACTGCAGTGCGCATAAGTGTTGCTCTGCAATTCTGAGACTGCCTGCCAGAATGAAGACTGGCCTCTTGTATTTATAGTAATTATGACTAACTGCCTGGGACAACTTCTCATTCTAGGTATCTTTCTGTTCAGTATATATTATTTCTTTTCGTCGACTTCTTCTCTTGGAGGCTAATAACCTAATACAAATTATCCTTTTGAGCCGACATGTCTTCTAGGGTTATTAGCCAACTCATTAGGGTTTCTTCTTTCTTCCTGGAGTATTCTATTCTCGTCAGGTTTAAATGTGGATATAAATAACTCCCACAACTACCATAATATCAACACTCCCTCCTAGCTAGGGAGGTATTACAGGTAATGGTCTTGAGCACAAACATACCATTCACCCGATAGCATCAAGATAGTCGTCTAGACTATCTCATGATTAGATCATGAACACCATCATCACTCTCAATGTCATCAACTACATCCTCTCTTAGAACCATACTCTATCTAAGTAATCAAACATGATGCTCACTCCACATAGTGACACAAAATCCATTCTTCTAATCTAAAAGAATAAATGTTCTGAACCATTTTTTTTTTCTGGGAAATCTCTGTTCATTGATCATCCATCTCGCTGATAATAATTTTCAACACTGTTGATAGTCCTCAAGGTAATCAGAACAATATAATTCAATAGAACACAACTGTGTCTATCCATAGTAGTACATAATTACAATCCATTGGTACACTACCACACCAAGTATCACACAGGTCCTTGATAAGTGACGTATAGTCATAAACAGTGGAACACATCCACCATAGTAGTATGCATCTATTGTTCTAGAGACATATAGTATTCATAACAATCATCTGATATCAACCTGCATAGAAACAATGTTATGATATAAATTGAATCATCTGGGCCATTATTCCACTCACACCTGTGAGATCTTAGAAGAGCATCCACCCTCAAAAGGTAAAACATCAATGATGATCTATCTGGACTATTCTTCTCAAGCAAGGAAGAATAACTGTCCTATTTTTTGAGCCTAGACCATTCCCCACCTCGGGCCATTCTTCCGACACTAGACAAAGTGTAACCTGGAGAGAATGAGTCTTCCCTAAGGAATGTTTGTCCATGATTTCTGAACCTGGATCATTCCTCTGGAACTAAACAAAGTGCAACTTGGAGAGAATGAATCCACTCTAAGGAATGACTGTTCGTCTGTCCTGCACCAACCTCCAAAATGGACCACTCCCCATGTTAACCACAATGGGAAGTCGTTTTTCGGTGAGGCGGGCCAGTCTTCTTGAGTAACCCTCAAGAAGAGAGACTTCCCTAGATCACTCCTCATGTTAACCACAATGGGAATTCGTTGTCTATGGTACATCAACAATCTGGACCATTTTCTAAACTGGAAAATGTTTGTCCGTCAGAAATCTCAATCCACTTTCCGAACTGGAAAGAATCCTCTCATCCTGGACCATTTTTTGAACTGAAAAATGATTGTCCATCAATCAATAATACATCAGTGCTCCCTCCCAACTTGGGAGTCATCTCTTCCTTTTTCAATAAGGAAGTCATCTCCACGAGCTCTAGCTTGAGTACGCAAACTCTTTCATCTTGAACAGAAGATTTATCAAAATGTATGCTTCTCTGCTCATCTGTGGAGATATGTATTGGAGAACCACTTTCTCCTTTCTGGACTTCATCACGAATAATGTAATTCTTGATTTCAAATGTACTTCGGTCTGGAACACTAGTCTTCTCTGAAGGCTTCATGTAGCTCTGATCAATAAGGTATATCATTGTTGGAAAATTGGAACATATCCATGTGGCCCTTCTTCTGTCATCATGAGATCTGATCTTCTGAGTAATCATCTTGACACAATATCTTTTTATAGAAAATCTTCACCATGCTTATGTTGTGCATTGGAGGTTCTCCTCCAAGTTGTCTTCTTCCATCTTCATACAAGGGTCTCTTTTTGGTATACCTCAAAGCCTTGAGGTTGATCTTCATACGCTCTTTGTTAAATTTCTCTGGAGAACAGTCTTTGCATTCATCTGATGTAGAGCTCCAACCCATGGATATCACAGATGATATAATGCCTCATGTAGAGGTATGTCTAGCTTAATGGAATAAGTAATCATCATAGTCTTGTCCCTCCATATGGGAGAACCTCTAGTTTTGGATCTTGCAATGCTTGCATATATACATTGTTCTTCATCACAACTTTCAGTTCCTCTTCTTGATTTATTTTAGTTAGTTCATATCAGGCTGGTAATCTTATGATTCTTAATGACTGGTTGTTCTAGCTTCTCTTTCTTTCTTGGAATCTTCATGTTCTTTCTAATTTTTTTCTTTATCTCTTGGGTCCATGGAGTTTATTATAGGTTCCATGCCCTAAAGATTCCACTTCTTCCTTTCATTATAGAATCACGGATGTGGATGGACAACTAGGGATAATTTAAGGCTTCTTTTCGAAGAATACTTATTCTGAGGTTGAACTTAACACGTACTGTCTTTCAGGGCTGCTACCATGGATATATATTTCATCATCTTCAATGGATCATAGGATTAGCTCCCTCCTAATCCTTGATTCATGTATAAGTGCATATAATCGACTCTCTCTGTCTAACAGAGTCCACTCTTCTGTCTACATCCTTATTGTCTTCTGCAATATATAATTGGCTCCCTCTATCTAACAGAGTCCATGCTTCCATCTTATTGTCTTCTGTAAAACGTCATAAGTCTTTCTCCAATTTTCTCTTGATTGTTGACTTCTTTCTGTCTTTGCTTATTCTAAGTCTCTTCATGATTGATTCTGATTTTGACTTATCTTGTAATAGCTTCCAGATGATTTGTTTGATGTATTTCATCCTTTCATGTGTATTATCTGAATTGTATAATGATAGCAATCCTTATCTTGTTGTTCTTCCATAAGTATAGTTATTCTTGGAACATATTATCTTCTAAGAGATATATATACAATACATATACAGAGACTATGAAAAAAAGATATGGACAAAAACTTTGCAAACAAGATATGTACAAGAAATAAGAAGAGTAGTGTTACCTTCAGAAGAAGAAGTCTCTTTCATCCTGCTTAGTCTTATTTGTAGGTTCCTTTTCTTCGGCAACTGATGCTTCATGTTTCTCCTTCCTTTTCTTTAGCTCGGTAGAATAATTCTTATAGTGACCATACTTTTGACAATTGAATCATTGTATTTCTGAATTATCTTTCTCTTGATTTGTCTTCCTCTTTGAACCAAACTTCCTTTTGTTCCTGAAATTCTTGAATTTTTTTGTGAAGGATTGATCATCGTAATTCTTTTGGAGTTTCTCTTTTTCACTGATCCTGGATTCTTCTTGAGCATAGCAAGTCCAAAGTTCTTCAAATGTAGGATACTCCTACCTTGTGTTCATGCTTGCAGAAAATGCATCCCACATCTTAGGAAGACCATTGAGTACTATGTTTACCAATTCCTTCTCTGAATTGATTTCTTCAATAGCTTGTATTTGATCTCTTAACTGAGAGATTCTCACAAGGTAAGATGTTATGTTGTCATAATCATTCATCTTCATGTCACATAGCTCATTCCTCAGACTCATTATTTGTCCAATGTTTCTAACTGAGAAGAGGTTTGTTAGGGCATCGTACATCTTCTTTGATGACTCAAGATGGGAGATGTAGGGTATCAAGTGGTCTTTTATATATTCCACTATGATACTCATAGAATTGATGTCACTGTCTTTGAACTTCTCCATAACTGCAACGTTCTACAGTTCCTTCTCTTTTCCTTCTTCAAACTCTGGTTTCACGATATCCAACACTTTATTCTTGGAAAGGATGAGGTCAATCCTTGTCTTCCATGCTCTGAAGTTAGAAGCTCCATCTAACTTATTTTCTGACCTCATAAAGTAAGTCATGGCTGCTTTGACTTGGTCAACCCTATATCTGACCAAAAACTCAAACTTGACGTCTTGGCTTGTTAAGAGTACCAGGAGATGTGCTAGGCTAGGGCACACTAATCTATCCAGAAATTAGGTCAATCCCTTCACTTAAGGTGCCTCAACGAGAGGATTGGGGTTTCTACAACTACACCTACTAGTAACCCTAGCGACAATGCTATGGTGACTGCTCATGCTAGAAACCCCAACGACAGTTCTTCAACGAGATTAATATCCTTACAACTATGTTTCTTTTTAGCGGTTAGACAGAATGAAGGAGGGGTGGGCCCATAACCTGTTAGAATATAATGGATGTACCCATTTTACCATTGACAATATCACTATTGTCACCCAACCATAGGCTGAAGCCACCCTCTAAGAACCTTAACCTTGACAGAGAATCACTCTAGAAGCAAACCCTAGGCTAGATAGCCAACAAGGGGTAGTACACCTTTCCCCAAGGATAACGCACCAACAAGAGATGATCATATAGTCCAAACCCTAACCAAGAGATAGTCCAAGACAAACGTAATCTGCTAGTTGCACCAGCTACAATGGCAACTCTCCTCCAAACCTGTGCACAAAACTGGGCACTGCAGTGCGCACAAGTGCTACTCTGCAATTCTGAGACTGCTTGCCAGAATGAAGACTGGCCTCCTGTATTTATAGTAATTCTGACTAACTACCTGGGCTGACTTCTCATTCTAGGTATTTGTCTGTTCAGTATATATTATTTCTTCTGGCTGAATTCTTCTCTTGGAGGATAATAGCCTAATACAAGTTATCCTTTTGAGCCAACATGTCTTCTAAGGCTATTAGCCAACTCATTAGGGTTTCTTATTTCTTCCTGGAGGATTTTATTCTCATCAGGTTTACACATGGAGGTAAATACCTCCCGCGACTACCATAATATCAACAAGAAGGAGCCATCCTTAGGCATTTTTCCTGGAGAATTGTCCTCCTCTGGTGTGCTTGTGGTTGGACGGAAGTTGGATCATGCCCCTGCAATGTTTCCTTGTAACGATATATCTATCACAAGGGTGTTTTGTTTCCTTTTTATCTCTTTTCTCTCTGAAACAAGAGGAACAAATGATGATATTTACTTACATTTTCCAACCTTCAATCTAGATTTAAACTTCATCAAACAATGAAGAGTGTTAGCTAGAAACAGTCAGGTATTTACTAGTTATTTTGTTCGATCATTCAACCATGGATAATCAAGATTGCATCAGCTCACATAGACTTTATCTGGGGGATGTGTAGAGGGTTTCCATAGAGAACTTGTCCTTCCAATTTTCGATAGAGATCTTAGTATATTTATGATAGATATTTCCTTCCTTTATTGTTCAATAGAAAATATTCCATTTATGGGATCCCTTTGACTTCCTATTGCTCGTAGATCCAAGTTAGAATTAAGATGTTATTTAAAGTTTAGTTTTCTTTTACCCACTCACCCTTATTCAAGAATCTCTATTGAAAATCAAGATTTATTTTTCCTAATGAGCTTTTACTTCAACACCTAAAATGAGGGTTCAACTCAGCCTTGATTTGTTGTTGTTGTTGTTATTTTTAAGACTTGATCAAAATAATTGACATGGATTGAATCCTTGTATAGGGGCATGCAAATTTAGTTAGGAGGACTTTTTCTCTCTTGGTTATGGGTAAAACTTTGGAGATCCTTATAATGGATAATTGAGGTAGCATGGGACCTTCCTTGTCTCTTATTATGTTGACCTTCCTAATTCCTAGGAATTCCTTTAGAGGATATCAAGCAACCTTGTATTATGGTGAAAAGTTCATTGATTAATAGTTGCTATGTGGTTATGCATTAAGGCACTTGATTTCTCTTAACTATTTTAAAAATGGTTGGGTCCTTTTAAATTGAAATTTTTAGTTAGGAGTGAATTCCTATATTATGGCCTTAATAGTTAGTTATTCTTAATTTAAATTAGGATTATAAGATAATAATCAGATAGTTATTCATGGATTAAATAGAGTTGGCCTCCCTTAAATTGGTTGGGAAGTTGGTACATGCGTCACTTTGTTGTTTAAGATGATTAAGTGATTGATTACAAATTGTTTATTCTTGTGCCATGAAGATAAATTTGACATATGATTGATTAATTGATTGATTCTCTTGCGCCATCCAAATATTGCTGATGTATGAATGATATAACCACTATTACAATTGCGCCTTTAAATTATTGATGCATGATGGATTGATAACTAGACTACTAATTCGTTGGTTAATATTGTTGATGCATTGTTGATTTGGAACTAGATTAATTTTAGGCTATACATTATTGTTGATGGATGATTGACTGAACCAATTTTACAATTTCTCCTTTAAATTATTGATGCGTGATGGATTGATAACTAGAATACTAAATTCGCTAGTTAATATCGTTGATGCATTGTTGATTTGGAACTATATTACTTTTGTGCTATAAATTATTGTCGATGGATGATTGACTTAACCAGTATTACAATTGTGCCTTTAAATTATTGATGCATGAAGGATTAAGTAACCAGATTTTCCTGTGCTATGGAATAATGTTGTATGGTTGATTGAGTGATTTGATTTTCCTTCATCATGTATGGAATGTTGATTTATGATTTCTTAAGTGATTAAGATTACTCACATGCTTGAAATAATGTTAATGTATAGATGACTGAGTTGATAGATTCCTTTGTGCCACGAAAATAAATTGATAACTTCTCTTTCGCCATTAAAATGATGTAACATATGTTTAATTGAGTTGATACATTCTCTGGCACCATGAATTTAATGTGATTTATAACTGGTTTTGTAATTAGATTACTTGCACCATCTAGATAGAATTGATGATTACCTTAGCACCTTGAAAATAAAGTTGATGATTACTCATGCGTTGATAATTATGTGGATGCGTGGTTGTTTTAGAATTGTTTACTCTTGCGCCTTTGAATAAGGTTGATGTACGGTTTTTTAATAGTTATATTCTCTCGTGCCATGTGAAGGTGTTAGTGTATGAATGATAATCTAGACTAGAATCATGAGATGTGATTGATTATGGCACTTAGACAACTCCTTGTTCCTCAGAATAGTCGCGAGCCCTGAGACCTTAAGTAATCTCGGGCTTGAGCATTGCTTATGTGTCCTGGAGGTCCTAACCTTGTAGGGTAGGTTGGGCGGCTAGTTCGTTGTTACTTAGTGACGTGATTGATCGTTTATTGTATTTTCTTCAGTTGATTGTGCTGTGTTGATTTTTTTCTCTCCTTACGTTTATACATTGATTTGAGTCGATGTTAATTATGTTAATGCTTGGATGTGCCGATATTTACTACTGATGATGTGTAACTTGTGATGTTATTAATTATTTCATGATGATTTAATTTTCTAATGCAATTTTGTTTTTACCTTTTTCACATCGTTGTTTGTGGATGTAATGGGCGAATGTTACAAAATATATCTTGGATTCAATCCCAACATGTATTGGCACACTTTGGTTCACATCCCTATGGGAATGTTGGAGAATATTATGAAGAGCTACATTAATTTTCTTTAGAAAGGAAAAAAGGTCAAGTTGGGAACTCATATTACTAAATGGAAATATATTGCTAGGACTAAAGTAGAGAGTGGCTGGTGTTTAAAGAATATTCACGTCTTTGGTATCTCTCTAGTAGTAAAATATCTCTAGAATCTAATAGCTAAATATGGTCCTTGGAAAAGGATAATTATACATAAATATATGGCCACAAGGAATCTATTCAATTGGATTAGAAATGATAGGAAGAGTATACAAAATGTATCCAATGAATGTAATCCTTTTCCCTTGGATTTCCCTTTATTGTCAAATATTTGTCCTGGAGAGTGGGAAATGGGTCATAGGTGAGAGGTGGACCTAATGCAATCATGGGGTGTAGTAATCATATTTTCCTCCCAATTACTTTGATAAAATATATTTAGTAAATTGGTAGGTGCACATTGAACATGATAGGGAATCCACACACTTCTAACATTTGGAAACAATGTTGTATGTCTACACTTTATCTAGGACTAGTAGGCGTTTTATCAATTTCATGTGAGATATTTCTCACTAAGCGGTGTAGAGCCCACATATGTCTAAATGATGCCCTGATGAATTGAATTGGGAAATGAATAAGGATGGGAGTTATTATATAGATAAATTGGGTATTGTGCACTGAGTCAGAACAAATGATATTGAGGAGGAAAATTGGTGGTGGGCCAAACCGTGGAAGAATATTTCCCCTCAAAAGACAAACCTTTTAATGTGGTTTTCTCTAAAAACTAGCATACTTACATGGGAAATGCTAAGAAAAGGAATAAGGTAGGACATCATATTTTCCTTCTTTATAGGTAGGATTCTAAAAATACCACCCATCATTTCATTAAGTTCACATTTGCACAACAAACTAGAGGGACATGGAACATTTTCCTGGTGGATATAATATACAGAGAGAAGTTTGTGTTGAAGATTGTTTGAAGGTTTAGTTTAATATGCATGATTTAAAAGGATATATTAGGATTATCCTTTTTCTAGTACTATGGGGTATTTCATTAACAAGAAATACATCTATGTTTGAAGATAGACTTATTCCTACTTTTCAAATCCCTTCTTAGGTCTAGGTTGTTTATAATTAGTGTAAGAATCCTTAGAAACTTGTGCCTTCCATATAAGTAAGAGGATTGATGGTGGATGAGTCAATTGCTTGGTATTTTTTAATGAAGCATGTCATGGTCATGATTTTATATGCAACATGGTAGGTATTCTTTTTATATTAGACTCAGACTCACTTTATTTTCAATTCAAAGCAAACTTGGGTAGAGGAACCAATAATTATGTTGAATTTATGGGTTTCAAGATACTAATGAAGTCAGTTTTGGATAAAGGTATTCTCCAGCTATATGTGTTTGGAGATTCATTGATTACCATATCTTGAATGAACAATCAACTACATGTTCAAAACATCTCATTTCTTCCACTGGTTGAGTAGCTTAAAGAGAATTCAAATCATTTTCAATGGATATATTTCACTCATGTGTTTAGGGAATTGAACACTAAAACTAATGCACTTTCAAAAGTGTGTATTCGACTACTAGTTAGCCAATTACTCCTCAAGGAATTTGATGATGGACATAGGTTTGCGTCTGGATGTGATATGTTTATTTAATACATTTGGATCTTTCTAGTTCAGATGTACTTATATTTCTCTTATTTATAAAGATTTGTAATATGTTTCTCATTAAAAATTTAATTATATACCTCTAATAAATGTTTTGATAAATTTCACATGATGGAATAATTTTGTTGTTATAAGAATAATGTTTTTTTTTCTAAAATAAAACATACATTTTTCCTAAAAAAAAAAAAAATACCATATTCATAAGCATTTGAATTCATATTTAATGTAACCACAATATGTTGGAAGTATTAAAATTCAATAGATAAAGTAGCTCTTTCAAAATATGGAATCAAGTAAATGTTTGTAAATATGTAATTGAGATACCCTTTATTAACCATGGAATGTTATCTTTGTACTTCACTTACGCACCTCAATGAATATATGGAGTGGAATATAAATTTAATTTTTTTGTTGGATGAATTAATAGAAATGGCTTAAATATTATGATTTAAGCATTGAGTTACTATGTCATTTTTATGTTGCATTGATTTTAACATCAAATGATTATGATTGTTCTTATGTTGCATCATTTTAAGAATAAAAATTTTAAGTTATTTTTTAAGTATATCAATTTTAGTATAGAGATTTCAAATTATGTATCTTATTGATTTTAAATTATAGCTATTAAGTTATATCTTACAACTCATTAATTTCCATAATGAATTATAATATTTGTTATATTACATTGATTTTAGTACTTTCTTGGATTGATTTCAAATTATAGCTATTAAGTTATATCTTACAACTCATTAATTTCCATAATGAGTTATAATATTTGTTATATTACATTGATTTTAGTACTTTCTTGGATGTTATTGAGTATATATATTTATTATGATATTAAATATAACTTAATCATATTTCTTTATAATAAGAATATCAATAATGTAATGGGTAAAGATTGCAAGAGCTAATAAATTGTAAATTATAAGTCTTTATTAAAATAATCCTCAATATATCCAATATCTTTTAAAATGTAAAACTTTCATCAATTATAAATCATTATTAGAATAATCTTAAATTCATTTTAATTCTAAATATACCCCATATCTCTTAAGATGTAAAGCATTCATCATATACTTGATATTTATCTAATTTAATTATATATTATATCATTATTAATAATTATATAAAACCATATTTTAATATTTATCTAATTCAATTATATATTATATAATTATTAATAATTATATAAAACCATATTTCAATAGTTTCATCGTTGTCAAAAAATAAAAGTTTCTTTTAATGCTGATGTAAACTATTGTAATGCTAGTTTAACTTAAATTTCTAAGACTATAACAATGGTTGAAGAAAATAAACTTGTAAATTCATTTTGTTTCCATAAATTCCAATAGACAATGGAGTTCCAATAAACAAACGAACACTAAAGTTGGTAAAATCGAGTTCTTTCAATACTCGATATTTGTGAAAGGATAAGAAAGTAAGACACGTGATATGGGTAGGGTAGGTCAAAATAGATTGGAATTTTATTAAGAAAATGAGAGAGTAGAGAGAGTTTGTACACAACACACAAAACTAATTTGTATTCCACTTTGAATCTCAATTACAATACATATAAATAGTTAGAGTCAGATCCAACTTATTCTAAACTTAGTTATGGAGGTTGAGAGAATATCTCAACAACTCCTACAAATCTTCAACCAACTCCAAACCAATCTCTAAATTAATCATTAATTCTAACACCCTCCCTTAATGATTACAAATAAACCACATATTACAATTCTCAAATCACAACATAGATCTCTGTCAGATCTGGTCTTCATCAGCTCCTACACCCACTCTGATGCCTCTGGACTGTGCTCTTTCTCTTCCTTTTCTTCGAGCTTACCATTCAACTCATTTAAAGCATAAATGCTTCAGACCATCATTCATGAACTTGTACAAAGGACAATTTGACAACTCGACTCATCGAGGCTGCCGTGATAAAAGATGTCAATTATTGATGCATTCTATAAACATGCCTCCATCTGTCGGATTTTTGCTTTCGGCTATCCTTCAGTGTCTAGAAGAGCAGTTTGGATACGGAATGTCCTCAACATTCAATTATACAAGGTGACTTCCAAATAAGAACAGTTGTTCTTGAAACCGGGGTTGCCAGCTTATATCAAGATACAATAGTTCCTACTTATCTTTTACATAAACACATAAATACATATACAAACAAACTTAAAAAAAAAACATTAACATAGAGAACAAACTGCACACTTCATAAAACAATTTTCACACATCAACACACTTTAAAAACACAACTGCTTGTCTTGATTTGGACTCATCCATCTCCAAGACTATAGTTCTTCATCCTCAAACTCAAACTTGGCGTGGCATGTGTTATCGTTGAAATGGACAGAGGAAAGAATATGACCAGATCCATGGAGATCTACACAAGTTGGATTTCGAATCTTTGCGCCAAGTTCTTGAAAAGACTTGATGTGACAAGAAGTTGGGGAACCCAACCCAGGTAATCCATTGTGAATTCCGAAATGACGCCTGCCTATTGCTTCATGCAGCTTCCACAACGCGATTTCCTCTTTCACGCTAGTCTATCAACAATCGCTCACCGACGCTTTCTGATTCTACTTATGCTAGATGCTATCTGAATAACCACATGCAAGGAGCAGCAGATTCCGTTGAAAATCTAGTTGAAGGAGAATAGCGATGGGCTCAATAATGACTCAATAATTGAAGCTTTGGTAAAACAATTCTGGATGCCCCAATTATTCCTCTTCCAGCAATTGCATTCAATGGGATAAGAACAAGAGTCTCCCTGGCTTCTTATTCTACCATGCATGTGCTCTATTAAAATCCAATCTTAATAGAACGGTGAATGTGGTGACTTCCATGACTTTAGAAGTACCAAAAATGGCGAGACTTCTCTCTTGGACAACAACAATGATTGCTATAGCTCATACAAAATGTACAGATCACCCATTCATGGATCTTCAACAGGTAGATGTCCACGTAGGCTGATAGACTCACGGTTCATATGAGTGTTATCCTCAGTGATATGGTAGCAATCTGCTTCGTTCTCATAGTGACAGTGTTTCCTTGCAGCACACATCCTCCTCTCTAATAGCAATTTGAATGAATCTACAACAATCCTCACATAATTCTCTCACAAAACAATCTACCTATTTTCACACAGAAAACTCACACATTAATCCTACAAAAAATATGTTATCACTACTCTCACATCGACCTGGCCATTCCGTGAGGAATTTTAAGCCAGTATAGGCTCTGATACCATATTAAGAAAATGAGAGAGCAGAGAGAGCTTGTACACAACACACAAAACTAATTTGTATTCCACTTTGAATCTCAATTACAATACATATAAATAGTTGGAGTCAGATCCAACTTATTCTAAACTTAGTTATGGAGGTTGAGAGAATATCTCAACAACTCCTACAAATCTTCAACCAACTCCAAACCAATCTCTAAATTAATCATTAATTCTAACAGTAGGGTAGGTCAAAATAGATTGGAATTTTTCAAAGCGCGCTTTAATATTTAAAGTAGAGAAAACTGTAGCTCTTTAGATTGAAGTGACTTACCTTCACACTAATCCCAAAAATAGATTGTCATAAAAATTTTGATGGTTTTAGACATATTCCTCTATGGAACTATGTCTATAATATTATATCGAAAATTATGGCCACGATACTGAAAAGTTTACTCCGACTTCACTTTCCTGATCATTTTGTGTTCACTTTCCATTATCGAGGAAAAATGAATGATAAAGATTCCAAGGGTCAATATTGGAGGGAATGAAGTACTCACTCACATGTTATTTTGGGATTTTTTTTTTTTTTTGTTTCCATCGTTCAAAGGATGATGGTAGACATTATAGTGAGATTATTTAGATATATAATACATATTTTGGTATGGAAATCAACATACACAAGTTTTGGACATGATTTTTAATTACATGGAAATTGAAGAAAATTTTTCCATAGAGGGTTTTATATTTTTAGGAAGGAGTAAAATATTAAGGTTTTCATCTTAAACATAATGGTTATGGAAAGAATGATTGGTATTGGATCTTTATCGAAGTAAATAATATAATCTCTTTCTAGTGTAATAGTGGCTCTCAAGGGTAGGTAAATTGGCGTTAGTAAAACATATCTTGGATTCAATCCCAACATGTATTGGCACACTTTGGTTCACATCCATGTGTGCATCTTGGAGAATATTATGAAGAGCTACATTAATTTTATTTAGAGAGGAAAAAATGTAGTGTCCTTGGGCCCACTACCTTGGTCGTGGACATGCCACTACTTCAAAACCAAATTGTTCTGAAACCAGATTGTAACATACTCAACCACCCAAGCTGGGGGCTCGATTCTGGAGTTGTTTGATTTTTCGGTCCAGAATGTATACCAGATGCACTTGAAAATTGCTTTCTTGCTCCACCTGGATCACATTCCAATCAATAACATGATTAGCATCAGGTATATATTCCTTAAGCAAAGATACATGAAATACATCATGTATAGACATAGATACAGGTAATGCAAGCATGCAAGCTATTGGTCCAATCCTCTCTAGAATTTCAAACGGCCCACAATATTCAGCTGCCAACTTGGAACAGTTTCCCAACTTCAATGAAATTTTGTTGGCTTTCACCTTCAAGAAAACATGTTCACCCACTTTGAATTCCCTGTGAGTTCTACCATTGTCAGCATAACTTTTCTGCCTATCTTGGGTAGCCTTCAAATGTTTCTTAATCTTCATCATTTTCTCTTCCATTTCTCTAAGAAACTCTGGCCCAACCACTACTCTGTCAGCTGGGTTGTCCCAACTTACTGGCATGTTGTACTTTCTACCATAAAGTGCTTTAATTGGGCTCATATTCAATGATGCTTGGTACCCATTGTTGTAGGAAAATTCTACCAAGTGTAGATAATCTTCCCATTTAGATGGTTTTTCCATCACGTACATCCTTAACATATCCTCTATCAATTGGTTCACTCTTTTTGTTTTCCCATCAGTCTCTGGATGATAAGTTGTTCTTAAGTGCATATTTGTTTTGAACCCTTTGAATAACCCCTTCCAGGACTTTGAGGTAAACTTTGAGTTTCTGTCAGACACAATTGTCTTGGGTATGTCATGCAAGCATGCTACTTCCCTCATATAGATATCAACAACATTGGTTTCCTTGTGAGTAACCTTCATAGGAATGAAATTGGCAACTTTAGTAAGCTTGTCCACCACCACCATGATAGCATAATGTTGCTTGCTTGTTCTAGGAAATTTGGTGATGAAATCCATTGTCACCACTTCCCACTTCTACTCAAGAACGAGTAATGGTTGCAATAACCCAACTGGGTGTCTATGCTCAGCATTAACCCTTTGACACTCCAAACAACTAGCAATATATTCAACAATCTCCCTCTTCATGCCTGACCAATAATATTGTCTCTTGACTGCCGAAACTATTTTCTGATATCCTAGATGTCCTGCATAAGGTACATTATGCATCTCTTTTAAAATATTACTCCTCAGTTTAAAACAATTGGGTACGTAAATTATGTTCCTGTATAGGAGAATTACATCGTTCCCCAATTCATAGTCTTCAACTTTCTGTTGCATTTTTCCTTGCTGCAATTTTGTTACCAATTCCATGTACTACAAATCTTCTTTTGTAGCCTCATAAATTATTCCTTTAAGATCAGATTAATACATGCTAATGGTTGTAGCATGCAGTTCATGGACTCTCATGTTGATTGCATTAGCCACTTTGTTCTCCTTTCTTTTGATGTTGCTGGCCCTTGACCGAGTTTTGAGGATCCTTAGTCATGTTTGACCTATTTTGGGACTTCGTCAGGCTGTCGAAGGTAGAGTGCAAGTCGAAGCATAGATTGTGGGATCTCAACCCCTTATTTAGGGATTTTTGGGTTTTGGGCTTATGTAACGGGTATGGGGATGTCTGCCCATGGGTTTACCCATGTTTAGGCCCACTTTGTAATGTATAAATAGATGTCTAGGTGATGTAAGAAGTAGCATGGAGGATGATATAGGCATCTATGTGATGATATGCTAAGTGCAAGTAGTAGTTGTACATGCTCTGTACATACTGTGAGAAGCTTGCAAGGTTAAGTGCAAGTGACTGTGTAAAGGTTTTGTGATGTGACCTAGCTCGGGGAAGGAGGATATAGCATAGTGTGCGCATATCTCCTGTCCTATGAGAAGTAGGATCTCGTGTCTCTATGCATGTGGAAGATTGACAAAAGATAATAAAAGAGAAGAAGAGTTAATGGACGTAGCCCTAGGTTGGGGGTGAACCACGTGTATCCTGTGTTGCTATGCTTTGTGTGATGTATTGATGTGTTTACTTGCTTAGTGCTTTGGCATAGATGAATGATAGATAGATCTGTTGATTCTTTGTGCTTAATAATATGGATGAATGCTAGATCTATTCTATGTGAATGTGCATAGTACTTGAATATACTAGATTTGGGTGAATACTGCACTGATCTCTTGTTAGGATTTATCTGTGCTGTGAATTAAGACTGAATACTAATGATCTATAGCTACTAAGTGCTCTGTTAAGGTGTTACAATCACATATTTGTGTCCTAGCTAAGGTTGCAGACACTGGAGTCCTTCAACCACCCCTGCCTCTACCTCAGGTGAGACTGCATCTGCTTCACAGGTGTTGCCGAAAGGGTCGGTAGTTAAAGTTTTGTTGGTGCATTTTTGAAGCGTTGAAACCTAGCTCTGCCCCTGTGCCAACAAATGGTTCTGTTGTTAGGATCTGAAACTGTGATTGCTAGGAACTGAAGAAAAGAGAAAGCTCTGTGTATATATCTATTTCCCTAGTGCGTAGTATTCTACTTGACTTGTGAAGCTCTGTGCTAAGAAGAGAAGTTGGATCTGAAGAAAATAGGTAAGATCTAAACACCTTGTGCTCTGCTAGAGGTAAGAATAGTGAAATTTTTTAAGATTTGAAAGCTTTGTTCTCTGAGAAAAGAAAGATAAGTGGAAATTTTTGTTTCGACAGTATGAATCTAGGTATATTTGATCAATTTGGTCCTAGCTTGAAAACTAGGGCACAGTTAGAAGAAAGAATATTTGATATGAGTAGATCTGATATAAATAATGACATGTGTGTTATTCCTATGCATAGAAAGAATGTTTGGACTAACAAATGGATGCAGGATCCTAGAAATAATTTTGTGTAGGTTAGCCACTATGATCCTAGTGCACAGTACAAGAAAGGTTGGGGATCATTTAAGAGAAAGCGAGGATTAATTCTTTGTTACAGTTGCAAAAGACCATGACATCTTGCTAAGGAATGCCCTAATAGAATACCTAGGTTGTCTTTGTTGTAAAGCTATGGACCATGAAGTTTTGGATTTCCCTAGAATGATTTCTAAGGTTGAAAGGATGAATATGAGATCAGAAAACCTTTCAGAAGATCAAGAAACTAAGACCATGGAAGAACCCTAGAAAGAATCAGAGAATGTATTACTACAAATGAAAGAAACCCTAAATGATCACATAAATGTAAACTTATCAAAGATCTTCAAATAAAAAGAGTACATAGAAGAAAGAATAGGAGACTTTGACATAGACTATGTTCAGGATGAGGAAACATAGGTGAATATCATGACAGAAAGAACCTGGGAAATTTTGGGAAATCCTGTTATGATTCCTTCATTGGGAGGAATAGGATTATTTAGAGGAAAGTTGATAACCCTATGTGGAAGACTCACCCAGATATCTATGATTGCTCATGGAATTTCGATAGAGGAAGATTTTGAGGTTGTTAAATTTATTGAGAACAACGCCCCATTTGCTATGTTACTAGGAAAAACTAGGATTGAGAAGGATCAGGCCAAAAGAAAAGAAGAGGAAGTCTTAGAATAGAAGAAACAATAATTAAAATATTTCATGACTCGGAGGATAGCGCATTTGATTGAAGAACAGGAGAACTGATCGAAGTTGTTTAGAGCCAGAAACTTGGTTTTCGAAGTTGAAAGAACATAGGAAGACTCATAGAATAATGGAGCACCTAACTCAGACAGAGAAGAAGTATTGCCCTTGAATCCTACAAAAGAATGTCAACAACACGAAGTTACTATGCCAAAAGGAGATACAAATTAGAATGGAGAGAGAAATACTGAGACAAAGATCATAGGGAAGAAGGCTAGAAAACTTAGTAAGAAGAAAGCAAGGATCGAAAAGTTGCAGAAGGTTCTAGAGGGGGCTTCATAGAGGGAAGGCTTGAAAAACTAGAACTTCATCAGGATATCATAACAACACAACATGGCACTTCTCCATGGTGAGGCAATATCACCTTTGGAAGCATTATAACCGTTAGACCGATGCCCCGAATGGTTAGAACAAAAATTCTGACCAGAAAGCTCGCCATCAAACCGTTGGGACCATGCCACAATAGACATAACTACATTGATGAAGGCTTCTCTCCCTTTGAAGAGATCAGTTACCTCGCTGTCTACTTAGTTCGTCGACTATTGCACCGAGAACACTTTTGTGAATTGTATTTGCACCAACGAGCGAACTCATTTCTACCGCGTTGTGTTTACTGAAATTTCACTAGTTGTTCTATTGCATTCAACATTCATTCATCAGCCCGAGTTATCCGATCGAGATCGTGTATGTCGGATGAACTCAGCACAATTGAAAATTGTGTAGAATAAGTCTTAATCGATCTAATGGCCGAACGAGTAATGTCCGCAGGTATTCATGCTTCATCGACAAGATGAGTGAAAGCCTCTTCATCAACTTCTTGCGGATCTAGACCATCCCAAGCCACAGACGAGAAAAGAACCAAGCATCGAGATGACTTGGAAAATGCAAAGTTAATCCCGACTATCCTGCCTGACTACATCCTTCCTTTGGTTGGCGTGGTGAGTCATGACAGTGTCCCCGGAGACTTCGATTACACCCTAGTTACAGCATACCTCCTGAAGGAGATACATGCAGTTAGAAGACAACATGATAAGATCACGACATTAAAATTCAAAGACTTCGACCTAGGGGACCGCAAGAACCACAGTATGCTCGCCCCTCACAGGTACTTGACTAGGAGGAAGGGGAATAACTTGGGGATAATCCCCCAACCATGGACTATGAACCTCGCGCAGTCCACCGTCTTGAATGTGATGAAGATTCCACATTTTGGAATGTACCAGGAGGTTAACGTGTGTGTTAAGATCCTGCTATCATGATACCATGGAGGATATCTATGGCTAGACAGACGCATCACAGTCGATCTGACACTGATCCATAGGATCACCGGATTGAGCATGTAGGGACGAGACCCACAACACTTCTACCTAGAGAAGGTTGCAGATTGTGCCCTGGCACAGAGGATTAAGGATTCCTATGGTGATGTAGAAAATGGGACCCGAAGCTACAAGGTAACTTCCATCCAGAATGGCGTAGTGTGCCTGGCCTACCAGTTGATCACATGAAATCTAGTGATAAAGAACAAACCTACGCAGGTCACGGGGTTCATTGTTGACCTCACCGAAAAATGTGTAGAAGGACTCTAGATGAACTAGGAGAATTACTTAGTCAACCAGCTTGACTTAGATTGTCGTGAAGCTTAGGATCAGGGCTATGAGTTCCATTTCAGCTGGTTGTTGATCCTCATAGCCTTTACTGCATGGGATATGACAGAAGGTGTGACCTTCCCGTACATTGAGCCATTTGATCCACTCGCTGCGAAGTTCACCACGCTCTGGTACTCGAGCGATATGGGAAAACAATGGCAGTCGAACGTGGTATTCCACACATACTATCTATAGTTAAAGAGGGTTATTGGGGCTGTCCCTCATATGACGCTGAACACCTTGCACCGGTTCATACCCCTCATGAAGTTCCGCGAAGATCGACACTTTAATTATATCACTGTGCATGCAAACGAGCATAAAGAAGAGATTTAGTCATACTATAAGCTCATAGAGGATGACCTCGAAGAGATAACTAAGGACTGGTCTACAAAACTCCTTATTCCTACTGACCCCGCATAAATTTATGATCCCAAACTAATTGGCAGCTCAGAGGCAACTCATGAAGAGCATGACACCCCTAGAACCAGCAGAAGGAAAAATATAGAAGTGGTACAAAACCTGAGAAGTGCATCAGACGAAACTGCTTCAAAATCACCTGGACGAAGAGATAATGATTAAGTAGATAAAAAAGAGACCAATGAAAAAGAAGACCAACAGAAGCAAGGCGAAGTAACACTGCCTAGGGATCCTATTGATGAGGTTGATCCCTCTAAGAAAACAAATGTTTCCCCCACGAAACCTACCTCGCAGAAGAAATCCAGAGCTAGTAAGACCAAGTTGAAAACTATGCTCATGCTTGATGACTTCGACTTCATCATCACATCCGTATCAGATGCTTCCCAGAATATTATGTAGAACACAGAAGCCAAGCAAGCAGCCATGTAAGGGTCACCGCGTGTATTTTAAATTAATTGGTGATCATTTGATTTATTTGGTCTTGTATGTGGATGACATGTTGCTGATAGGAAACAACAAGGAGATTATCCAGGATGTGAAAACTCAGTTTTTCTCTAAATTTGACATGAAGGATCTCGGTGCTTCAAATTTCATTTTGGGCATGTAAATTAAAAGAGATTGGAAAAAGAGGAAACTCTAGTTAAATTAGAGAAAATATGTTGAGACAATATTGCAGAGGTTTAATATGCAGGAATATAAACCAGTCAAGGTTTCTATTCATGTTGGTGTAAAGTTATCTGTGGATTAGTGTCCCAAGATACAGGAAGAGGAGGAGGACATGTCTTGTGTTCCATATGCGAGTGCAGTTGGCAATTTGATGTATTCAATGGTTTGTACTAGATTGGACATTGCACATGCAATGGGAGTTTTGAGCAGGTATATTTCAAAACCAGGGAAGGAGCATTAGACAACAATAAAAATGGTTTTCAGGTATTTGTGTGGCACTTCTAGCTATGGATTGTGCTACCAAGGAAGACCGGGATCAGATAGAGTGGTTTATATACATGTATCTGTTGATGAATATTGGGCTAGAGATATGGATCATAGGAGATCTACAAGTGGGTATGTGTTTAATCTGTTTGGAGGAGTAATAAGTTGGATGAGCAAAAGAAAACTTGTAGTGGCACTTTCAACTACATAAGATGAATACATGGCAGTCACTCATGCAAGTAAGGAAGCAGTATGGTTACAAATATTGTGTTCAGGTATTGGGTTGGTACAACAAGCTATAAGGATAGATTGTGATAGTCAGAGTGCAAATTTTGTGGCAAAGAACCCAACTTATCATTCAAAGACAAATCATATTGATATTCAATATCACTTTGTGAGAGACATGGTTGAAGAAAATAAAGTGTTGTTGATGAAGGTGGACACTTTGAATAATGTTGAAAATTCATTAACAAAATCTGTGAGCATTGAGAAGTTCTCTTGGTGTAGAGGATCCTTGGATTGTTGACTATGTAACCCTGCAACCCTTTGTATGCAAAAAAAAAAAACAAGTGGGAGAATGTTTCGTATGTGTTATACTCTTTGCATGAGTAGTAGTGTCTGCATTGCATTGGGTGCACAGGGGGTTGAAATCCCCCCACGTGGGGGTTCAAGGGAATTGCCCCCAAGAAATTTGTTTTTCCTCGAGAAACGCATTGCATTCTTGGGCAATTTTTTGGCACATGGTTTTTTGTCGATGGTTTTCTATTTCCGGTTAAGGAATTAGGGTTGTTGACTAATCCAAGTCATTGGGTTAGGGTTTTGGATACCACTAGCTCCTATATGTATATTGTATTGTAAACAATGTATCACTATGAATGAATATAGAATATGTTGGTTTTCCTGGTTTGGGTTTCCAGGGGAAAAATATCTGTGTAATGTTTGTATTTTCCATTGTATATTTTCTGTTCTTTTACTGAAAATATGTTTGCAGTAAATATTGTAAAAGGTTAAAATCTACATGGGTGAGCAATTCTCAAAAACCCTGCAATGAATCTTCTGTAGTATCTAGCTAGACCCATGAAGGATCTAACTTCCATCACATTATTAGGTGATGTCCACCCTTTAATGGCCTCAATATTTTTAGGGTCCACTACTATCCCTTCTTTAGATATGATATGCCCCAAATAGTGAATTTTGTTTTGATAAAATGAGCATTTTCTCAATTTGGCATACAATTGGTGCTCTCTTAGCACTTGTAACACCATCCTCAAATGATTCTCATTTTCTTATTCTGACTTGGAATACACAATGATTTCATCCAAAAAGACAATGACAAACTTGTCTAAATATTCTCGGAAAACACCATTCATCAAACACATGAAAATAGTTGGTGCATTTAATAACCCAAATGGAACCATTGTTATTTGTAATGAATATAACTTGTCAAGAAGGAATTCTTGTTGATGTCTTCATCTCTGATCCTTACTTGATGATATCCTAACTTGAGATCAATCTTTGAGAATATCTTTGCATCTTTTAACTGATCAAAGAGATCATCAATCCTTGGAAAATGATACTTGTTATTCATGGTCACTTTGTTCAATTGTATGAAATTGATGCACAATATCAATGTCCCATCTTTCTTTTTCATGAACAAGACTGGGGCACCCCAAGGTCACACACTGGGGTGTATATACCCCTTCTTCAGTATCTCTTCAAGATGCATTTGCAACTCCTTTAGCTCCGATGTACTCATTTTGTAAGGAGTCTTTGATACTGGAGCTGCTCCAACCATCAAATTTATAGAGAAATCAATATCTCTCTTTGGGGGTAGTCCTGGTATCTCCTTAAACACATATTCAAAATATTTTAGGACTACATGATCCTCTAGATTTGGCACCTTATCCTTAGATGATTCTTCCATATGGGCTGCAAATATTTGACAACCCTTCCTGTAACACTTCTTCAGTTGCATTGCTGAGATATTTCAGACAGTAATTTCCCTAGGAATTCCTTGGACTATTCTTGGGTTCCCTTCCTCATCTAGGAAAGTAAATGCCTTGTTATGACAGTCTAAGAAAACATGGTGTTGGTCCAACCAATCCATACCAATTAGACTATGATATGAACCCAGTGTTAAGATCCTTGGTACTTAGCCCGTTCATGTCCACTGGACATGATTTAACCAGCTCAACAAATTTTCTCTTGGCTCCTGTAGCCAGCTGTACCGACCAAGATTTCTCATGCTTGCTTGGAAAAAAAAATATTTCCACAAATTTAGGATCTATGTAACTATGAAAAACTCCTAAATCTATCAAAATAGTAAAGGCATGGTTATTGATCATACCTTCTACTTCAATCATGTGTGATTGAATCTTTGATTGTTTGTTGTTCAGGGCTGCATAGATCCTAGGAACAGTTCTTCCCATGTCCTCCACTATTTCTTCTTGTTGTACATTGTGGATAGTTCTCACTTTGTCACCTTTGTGAAGACAATATCTATACTTGTGGTCTCCATTACAGCCCCAACATTGAATGGGTGTCTGCCTTAGCCTTTTCCCACCTACCTTAGCCATTCTATGCTCTCTAAAAGATGGTTGTCCTTTAGGACTATTTTTGAAAAAGGGTGGATTGTTCCCCTTCTGCCTATGTTCCTTCTTAAACTTCTTCTTTTCCTCCCAAGCCTTCTGGAAAGTAGGCTTTCCTTTCTATGCTGATCATATAAACATTTTTCTCTCCTTATGGTTTCTTCCAAAGTCTTGGGATCATCATATTTGATTTTATCACTGATGAAATATGACAACCCACTTAGGTACCTCTAAATCTTCACTGTCTCATCCTTGATGAAGGAGACATACTTGAACAATTCTAAAAATATCCTTTCATATTCATCAATAGTCATGCTTCCCAGTTTGAGTTCAAAGAACTCTCATCCTTTTATCATAATACCTCTTGTTTAGGTGTTTATTTTCAAAATGCCTCTTGAATTTCTTCCAAGTCACATTTTTATTTATGAGGTGTTGTAATTGCACAAGATGATCCCACCACATGGATTCCTTTCCTTTCAGCTGATAGATGACAATTATTCCTTCTGCATGGGAAGAATAGTTATGAAATTGGAAGTACTTCCTCATGCCTAATAGCCATGTCTCAACATCTTCATCCTTCTTGTGGTCTCCATCAAAAGTATGAGGTTTGATCTTATTCATTTCTACTTTAAACTCATCCACCCTAGACCTCCTATGCTTCCTGACAGGAGATGGACTTGAGATACTGTGTGATCTCCTATGGGAATGATTTTGGGAGTGATGGTGATGTCTACTTCCACTCCTTGATATTCCTTTCTTCTCAAGGGTCCCATGACTTTCTGATTTGTTGGAGCCACTTTTCTTATCCAAATTATTTTCAATTATGTCCAGGATTTTCATTAACTTCATATTGAATTCTTTTCATTGTTCCTTAGCCTTCATAAGACTCTCATTATCATCCTTATGGCTCTGGACATTTTTCTGCAATTTTATGAGAGTCTCATCCATATTTATGTCTTCCTCCTTTTCTCCTCCATGTCCATTGGAGTTGGTTCCTTCCATATCCAACTGGGCATTCAACCCTCTGATATCATCTTCTTTACTGAAGACTACTTGATTATCCTCCATCCCTCTACACTCTGTCCTAACTCTAATCTGACAGTTGTTAATTCTGCAAAAATGTGCATCCAACAGAACTTTGCCTGGCTAATTGTTCTTAATAAATTCATGAAAACATGAACCATTATGATTCATTAATATATCATGCTTATTTTCTGTTGATTTCCTAAGAAATTGACTATTCATATCCAATTTATACATGAACAATTATCTTCTACTATTCAAGACCTTTCCAATGGCTTCTTCCGTGCTCAATTATGAGTTTTGAGCAAGAATTTATGGCTACTTGAACAATTTGTCCCTTTCATGTTCTTAAAAAAAAAATTTGGGCGCTAGCCCCTTTCCTTCCCCCCCCAAACTAATGTGACCAGGGATTGTGGCCCAGTGCTAACAACTAGGTTCTTATCTTTTGCTTCGAGCCTTTGGGGCTCCAGAACTTCAGGGCTTCAGAGGATATTCCCCCATTACCATACATTTTCCCTGAACATCGATTCTTCAAGTACTCATAGGACATATAGATCAACAATCCTTATTCCTTGTTTAGATCTATCGTGGATCGGAGCTTTGGGACTCTGATCTTCGACGATTTTCAAAGTACCTCACAACAAATCTCTCAGAATGTCAAACTAGCAAACCCACGAAGGACATTGGATCTACGATCCAAATTCTCTGCTCAGATCTACAATGGATAGGAGCTCCGAGACTCCAAGCTTCGACAATTTTCAAAGTACCTCACAACAAATATCCTGGACTGTCGAACTTGCAAACCCACGAAGGATAGTGGATCTACGGTCCACATTCTTTTCTCATATCTACAGTGGATAGGAGCTCTGGAAATATAGGCTTTGACAGTTTCCAAAATACTTCACTACCAATCTCTTGAAGTGTTGACCCACCGGAGATCCCCTCTCCCTTGCCTCCACATGTTATATCCCGATCAACAGTCGAGATTAACTCTGGGCCTCTGGGAGTTCTCAACTCACAACAACTACAACTCAAATCCTCCATAGTACTTCTTATCTAGATCTTGGGATCTAGTGGCACATGTCTTCTGTGATCAACGGTTACGATGGAATTTGACCTTAGGGCTTCCAGAAGTCCTTGACCCCAATTGTTTAAGCCATGAATTCTCCAAACCATGGAATCTACTATCATGTGTCCCCTCCTGATGAATGGTGAGTATTTACTCCACTCTTTGAAGGGTTTAATACTTAAAAATGCTTGACCAAGTTCCTCTGGAGTGCCAAGTCTCCGGACTGCAGGATTTGGCGCCATGTGGCAGAACACTAGGAGCGGACACATGGCCCAATCCGAGGGGTGACACGTGTCAAGATCTAAATGGAAAACAAACCTTTCAAAAGAATATATCACGCTGACACATGGAATGCATCATGTGTGCCACATCACCTCAAGGTGATGTCACTTCAAAACTTTGGGACTCCGAGAATTCAGAGGTCCAGAAGTTCTTCCAACAAATTTTCCCTGAACGCCGAACTCCCAAACTACTTAACCTCCCGGGGCCTATGTAGTAGAGCTATCGCCAATCAAAGTGTTAACACATGGCAGCACCGTCGAGTGACATGTTTCAGGTTCCAATTGGTCCTAAGGGCCTGTCAACAGTAAGAAAATGAGTGACACGTGGCATACCTTGGTAGGTCCACGTCACCCTAGGTGACATCATTTTGCCACATCATACTCGGTGCTTTGGGACTTCAAGGATTTCTTATCATCAACACTTTCTCCAAATGATCGAATTGGTCTAGGTCACCCCCAATGATGTCATCATGCCACATCAACTTAGAACCCGAGACTTCAAAAATCCCAAACTGTCAACTGTCAACGACTGCCTCCCATAGCTTCGAGACTTTGATGATTTCTCTGTAGTACAACCTCCAACGGATTTCCTGGAACGTCGAACCACAAGAGAAATCCAATGGCTATCCTCCTCTTGAATGATCTACAACTAAGAATCACTATGGGACTTCGAAGGATTTAGTTGTTGAAGACCCCACAACCTTCAAATTGTTGAACATTGCTTAATATGAGGACACGTGTCCCTGGAAAATGGACGGTCAGGATTAGTTCGAGACTTCGAGACTTTGAGAATTTTCTCTACTTATAGCTTTTAAAATGACCAGAGGGGAAAAGTATGAAGGAATTATGTGCTTAACCTCCTTGCACCTTCTCCATATTTGATGGTTGTGGGGGATCTGTCTCCCTCCGAACAGATCCAACGACCCAAATCGAACTCTGCGGCCCAATACCATGTCTATCGTGGTTTATCAAACCGCTATACCTCCCGAGCTTCTGAACAAAGCCAAGATGTTCCCCCAACGCCCTCCTAGCACTCTGTACATCAATTCCTTGTGGAATTTTTAATTCCAAATTCCACATTCTTGGCCCATCCAGGTTCAGTGTGGAAACCATGGGCTCAGATACTAGATTGTAATGTCCTCCGAGCCACTACCCTGGTCGTGGACACACCACTACTTCAAAACCAAACTGCTCTAAAACTAGATTGTAACATACCCATCCACCAAGACCATGCAATGGCACTTGAAAACTTTCATGCTATGATACTAGATTATAGCATCCCTCAGCCACCCTGGCCGAGGACACACCACTACTTCAAAACCAAACTATTCTAAAGATAGATTGTAACACACCCAACCACTCAGGCCGGGTCATGCTACTTGAAACTACCATGCTATTCATACACATATTCATGTAGAAGTGACAATAAACACATACATGCAATATATACAGGCAGTTCTGATAACATTATAACACATGTACAACATACACAACATACAAACATAGCATGTAAAATTAACATAGATTTGGTACTTATCTTTTTATGAGAAGACCACCAACTGCGTGCAGTGATACAAATTGGATCTAGGAGCCAAGATGGGGTCCAGGAAGGCCTAAAAAAAAAGTTCTCAGAATATCTTCAAAATGGACATGTGCATAGGCCTCGTCGGTATGAATCCAACTCAACTTGAATGGGCTCAAACAGACATCGTATGCGAAAGATATCATGATATGTTCATTTTGCCAAACAAGGAAAATTTGATGACTATGCAATCCATACAGGTCATACAATGATGATGTGGCAGCTGAATGTACAAGTCGTACAATGACATGGAAGGTACAATGGTGATGAATGGGTAGACAAGTGGATGAGTTAGAGTGTGACACGTGGCACAGGCTGACGTGACAAGGTTTGTACGACATGTGGTGTTGACGTGGACAGGGGTTGACTGGGCAGATATTGTTGATAGGTGGTCGAATCACGTTTTGACATGTGGCATGTATCAGGGAAATAACATGGTGCCACGTGGTCTATTCATGGGATACCACGTGGCACCCCTCCATTGGTCGGTTCGTTGGAAAATCTTTATGGATTCTATGGGATTCGAACCCGTGACCTCTGGTCTAGGAAGTGAAAATTTTGGGCAGGGCCGAGTTACCAACCCACCCACGATGGGTCTTAAAAACCATAGTTCAAATTAATTATTTAAACTTTCCATAGTGTGTATTCAGTGGAATAAAGGGTTGGGGTCTATCCCCAGCCCCCGACGCTCTCAACACATATGACCGTTACACCATATGCCCACACTTCCACCGTTTGGAGCAGATACTAGTTGGAGTTTAGCCCAGAGCTTGGGCATGTGACTACGCGATGTGATCCCTGTCTATACCTTGTGTGGATGTGTGTGGATAGGTGCCCAATTGGTCGGGTTAGCCCGCTGACCAAGGCACTAGGAACCAGGGACCAAGTCTAACCATTTGTGCATGGATCTTGGGGTGCAAACACATGGCCTTGCAACATATGACCAGGGTCCGAGATTGGGGCGGCGGGGGGGGGGGGGGGGGGGGGGGGCTAAGGACTAGCGCACCAGCCCGAGGCCACATGGAGGCACCCAAGTGACCATGAGCCAGAATTTTGGGGGTTGCTTCTACGTTTTGCCCAGTTTTGGGTTTTTTGACTATATTTTATGATTTTTAATGGATTTAAACCCTGTTTGAGGGAATTTTGTCAATTTTTGGAGGATCTGGGGCTCTTTTTGAGGCCAGATCTTGGGGGGAAGTTGAGAGTTTGTTTGCAAATTCAAGCCTATATAAACCATAGGTTCTTGAATCCTTAAAGGAGGTTCAGATCAAGAAAATGCTGATAAATTGTTGAGGCAAAGCCATTTTTATGTAGGGATGTTATTGAGGAGCACACCTTTGCGGGCCATTTCTGGGAGCTTCGTTCATCCATTTTCAGTGCCGTCAGTTTTGATGGGTTATTGAGATCTAGAAGAACACAAATAGATCATTTTTGTAATCCATTGGCACTTTTGTGATGTACATTTGAAGCTTCGAACATAAATAAGAAAGCCTCACCCACTGAGATAAAGGCCCGGAGACATAGGCGAGATTGTTGAACTCCGTTATCACTTTGGTGTTTATGGTTTGTTGTTCTTCATGCTTATTTCCAAATATTCATATTTCTATATGGCTTCCATTTTGAACCTTTAATTCTTCCTCTTTCATTAATTTCCTAAATGGTAAAATAACTTATGAAAAATAACTCAACCATTGTCTTTAAAAGATCTTTTCGGATAAAGAGGTATCAGAGCTATTTGATGATTGGCTTTTGAGTTTGCTTGTTTACCGAGAAAATTTCATCTAAAGAGGGACTTTCTCAAGATGAGAAGGATATGCGAACTACTCTCTTTTCCATGGAAGAGATGGTGAATGTGTTGTATGAATATTACTTGGAATGAAAGAGATCGGTTCAAGAGAAATCTTCAAAGAACGACAAAAGCGAAGAAGAATTGAAGGAAGTGCCTTCTACACCCAATTCAAAAATCATTTATGAGGTATGCAGTGGAAGTCATTCATCGATTTCGCATTGTTCCCATCAAGATGGTTCTTTTGGTGCATTTGAAAAACATACAAGAGGTATAGGTTTGAGATTGCTAACCAAGATGGGTTATGAAGGAAAGGGACTTGGAAATAAGGGCCAAGGTATCGTTAATCCCATAGAGGTTATGGAAATAGCTCATTATTTGGGATTAGGATATGGCAGAGTGGATATTGGAGAATGCTCCAAAACATTGGAAGAAAGTGATGCTTCAAATGACCAACCTAAGTCATTGTGGGAACAATTCACGAAAGGTGATGGTTTATCACTCCCTGATAGTGATAATGAACACAACTCATCTCCAAAGAAAAGTGAAGATACGCAAGAAAGGTATAATGGTCATGGTTGTTCAAAATCTCTTTTTGATTATAAAAAACATAATCATGTAATCCAAAACTTGTGGAATATGTATCCTTGTACTTTTTGTCATTCACCTAAGCATTGTGTGGAAAAGTATTGGAAGAGACAATATTTGTACAGGAAATTTATGTCGACTAGGAAGGAGACATGATATAAAGACTCATCTCCACAATGGAAGAAATAGAAGGGAAAACAAGTTTGGATGTAAAAAAACCACAGCACTTATTGCAACAAGGGTGGACATCAAAAGGCTAAATGTTGGAAGCTTAATTCGGAGCTTCATACAAAGAAGGACAAAAGGATTTTGCATGTACTCACAAAGGAAGAGGCAATACCAGCGAAGCAAGAGGAACACCATGAAGGGAAGAAAAAAATCACTTGGTTATGCCAGAAGTGGATGCCACATCTTCATTGTATTTTTCTTCCATTAATGTAATCACACATGTTGTAATGATGACCTATTATAATATCATTTTTGTACAACATAGTGTTTTTTTTATCCTTGTGAGTATGTAATCAGTAAGATCAATTTTGTAACCTTTTGGAGGACCAAAAGGTCTTTAGTGGGGAGGTGTGATCCAAATTGGATCTAGGAGCCAAGATGGGTTCTAGGAGCCAAGATGGGGTCCAGGAAGGCCTAAAAATCAAAGTGATCATAATCTCTTCAAAATGGACCTGCGTAGGGCTCATCGATACGAACCCAACGCAACTTGAACATGATCAAACGAACATCGTATGCGAAAGATATCGTGATCTGTTTGTTTTTCCAAACAAGAAAAATTTGATGACTATGCAGTCTGTACAGTGTTGACGTGGCAGTTGACTGTACAGGTCATACAACCATACAATGGATTTAAATGGGCAGACATGTGGATGATTCAGAGTGTGACATGTGGCACCACTGCAAGGGTTACATGTGGCAAGGTCTGTATGACACGTGGTGCTGACCTGGAGAGGTGATGATTGGGCAGATATTGTTGACAGGTGGTTAAATCACGTTTTGACACGTGGCATAGGAGAATAGCATGGTGCCACATGGCCTAGTCATGGGATGCCACGTGGCACCCCTCCATCGGTCGATTTGTTGGCAAAATTTTATGGGTTCTATGGGATTTGAACCCGTGACCTATGGTTTGGGCGGCGAACGTTTTTGGCAGGGTCGGGCTACTAGCCCACCCATGGTGGGTCTTAAGAACCATAGCTCAAATTAATTATTTACAATTTCCATAGTGTGTATTCAATGGAATAAAGGGTTGGGGTCTAGCCCCAGCCCCCGACGCTCTCAACACATACAACCGTTACACCATATGCCCACACTTCCACCATTTGGCGTGGATACTAGTTGGAGTTTAGCCCGGAGCTTGGGCATGTGACTACGTGATGTGACCCCTGTCTATACCTTGTGTGGATGTGTGTGGATAAGTGCCTGGTCGGTTGGGATAGCCCGCCAAGCAAGGCACTAGGAACAAGGGGCCAAGTCTAACCATTTGTGCGTGGAGCTTAGGGCACAGACACATGGCCTTGCAACATATGACCAGGGCCCGAGATCGGGAGGGGCTAAGGACCAACACACCAGCTCGAGGCCACATGGAAGTACCCAAGTGACCAGGAGCCCAAATTTGGGGGCTGCACCTGCATTTTGCCCAATTTTGGGTTTTTTGACTATATTTCATGATTTTTAATGGATTTAAACCTTGGTTGAGCATATTTTGTTCATTTTTGGAGGATTTAGGGCCCTTTTTGAGGCCAGATATTGGGGGGAAGTTGAGATTTTGTTGCCAAATTCAAGCCTATATAAACTAGAGGTTCTTGAAGACTTAAAGGAGGTTCAGATCAGGAAAATACTGATGAAGTTTTTAGGCAAATCCATTTTTATACAGGGAAGCTATTGAGGAGTGCACCTTTGCGGGCCATTTTTGGGAGCTTTGTTCATCCGTTTTCAGTGCCGTAAGTTTTGATGGGTTCTTGAGATATAGAAGAACATAAATAGATCATTTTTGTAATCCATTGGTAATTTTATGATGTACATTTGAATATTCGAACAGAAATAAGAAAGACTCACCCACTGAGACAATGGCCCAGAGATGTAGGCGAGATTGTTGAACTTTGTTATCACTTTGGTGTTTATGGTTTATTTCTATTCATCCTTATTTATATATCTGTATATTGTTATATGGCTGTCATGTTGAACCTTTAATTCTTCATCTTTCATTAATTTCCTAAATGGTAAAATAACTCATGCAAAATAACTCAACCATTGTATTTAAAAGATATTTTCAGATCATGTGGACCTTCCATAAACCTCCCATCCTTAGATCACGCTGCTCCAAGCTATCAACAGTGGGTCACCCCTGAGATGGGACTAAAATCCACTCAGGGCAAAGGAAATCCTAGGCTAGGCTGAAGCTATAGAAAGCTGCACAATGCAACATGAAGGATTACCTCCAAGGATCCTACTTATTCCCATCGATCACAGACTCTCATTCCCCACATGCATGTCCCACCCTGGGAATATGCACCTTCACTGTTCCACAGTCCATCGGCTGCTCCACTTCCCTTCCAGGGATTCATCAACAGGTCAGATCAATAATTCTCATAGCTTTGTAGCTGCTTCTAGACTCCCTCCAAATGAAATCACTTCCCCAACAATATCTCTCACCTGGAGAGAGTTTCTCATGGGAGTAAAAACTTGCTTCTTCAACCACGGGCCTGACAACCCATCTCTTCAAACCATAGTAGAAAAAATGGGTAAGGAAAGGGACAAATCATCAATTAAAGAGGTTCACGATGACAGAGGTTCAATAATGGCGGAAATGGCTCTGGCTGTGTGCATAAACTAGAAAAGGTATGGCAAGAATCATGAGAATGAACTCGTGAGAAAATATGGCAAGCAATGGTCAGAATGCTCAGAAAGATGAGAGCGAGAATGGTGAGAGAGAATTCCCCACAACAATGGAATTCCCCCACATAAAATTACATGCATCCTCGATGACACTTGGTTGTCCAGGAGCTCATTCCTCTCCACTTGGAGTTGCGTTCCTCTCCCCAAAGGAACTTAGGATAGTTGGGTTTATTCCCCAAACTTTAGTAATTTAGGCAATACATTATAGTATTCCCTTGGGTTAAGCCCTCAAGATTAGCCCCTTTTTCCTAGCCTCTGATCCCCCTTCCCTTTCCCTTCCTATTGGAGCTTAGTCCCCCATAACTCTTTCTTCGTGGTTGGTCTACACATAGCGATGTATTTTATTAATAATATACATAATTAAACATACAAAAATAGGCTCTCTGGACTTAACATCTAGGCTCTCTGGCCTAATAAACACATAAGCCTCCCAACTTATAAATACTTAGCTCACCAGCCTATAAACTTCATTGAACATCATTACAGTTCATCAGGGGCTCGACCTTGGGGTATTACAAAAAAGGTCAAGTAGGAAACTCATATTACTAAATGGAAATATATTTCTATGCCTAAACTAGAGAGTGGTTGGTGTTTGAAGAATATTCACCTTTTTGGTATCTCTCTAGTAGTAAAATCTCTTTAGAATCTAATAGCTAAAGAGAGACTTTGGAAGAGGATCATTATACATAAATATATGCCCACAAGGAATCTGTTCAACTGGATTAGAAATGATAGAAAGAGTATCCAAAATGTATCTAATGAATGGAATCCTTCTCCCTTTCATTTCCCTTCATTGGCAAATATTTGGCATAAAGAGTGGGAAATGGGTCATGGGTGAGAGGTGGACATGCAATCATGAGGTGTAGTAATGGTATTTTACTCCCAACTACTTTGATACAATATCTTTAGTAAATTGTTAGGTGCACATTGAACATGATACGAAATCCACACATTTCTAACTTTTGGCAACAATGTTGTATTTATACACTTGATCTAGGACTAGTAGGGGATTTATCAATTTCATGCGAGATGTTTCTCACTAAGCGATGTAGAGACTACATATGTCTAAATGATGCCCTGATGAATTGAACTGGTAAATGTATAAGGATGGGGGTTATTATATAGCTAAATTGGGTTATTGTGCACCGAGTTAGGACAAATTATATTTAGGAGGAAAATTGGTAGTGGGCCAAACCATGGAAGAATATTTCCCCTCAGAAGGCATATTTTTATGTGGTTTTCTCTAAAAAAAATAAGGTACTTACTTGGGAAATTCTAAAAAACATAATAAGGTAGGACATCATATTTTCCTTCTTTATAGGTAGGATGCTAAAAAGATCACCCATGATTTCACTAAGTTCCCATTTACACAACAAGTCTAGAGGGACATGGAACATTTTCCTTGTAAATACAATATATGAAGAGGATTTTGTGTTGAAGATTGTTTGAAGATTTAGTTTAATATACATGATTTAAAAGGATATAGGATTATCCCCTTTCTAGTACTATGAGGTATTTTGTTTGGAGGAAATACATCTATATTTGAAGATAGACTTATTCCTACTTTTCAGGTTCCTTCTTAGATCTAAGTTGTTTATAATTAGTGTAAGAATCCTTAGAAACTTGTACCTTCCAAATAAGTAAGAAGATTAATGGTGATAAGTCAATTGCTTGTTTTTTTTAAAAGAAGCATGTCATGGTCATGATTTTATTTGCAACATGGTAGACATCCTTTTTATATTAAACTCATACTCACATTATTTTCCATTCAAAAAAAACTTGGGTAAAGAACCAATAATTATGTTGAATTTATGGGTCTCAAGATATGAATGAAGATAGTTCTGGATAAACGTATTCTCTAACTATATGTGTTTGGAGATTCATTGATATGTGTTTGGAGATTCATTGATGGCCATATCTTGAATGAACCATCAACTACATGTTCAAAACATCTCACTTCTTCCACTAGTTGAGTATTTCACTCATGAGTTTAGGGAATTAAACACTAAAACCAATGCACTTTCAAAAGTATGTATTGAACTACTAGTTATCCAATTACTCCTCGAGGAATTTCATGATAGACATATGTTTGTGTTGGGATATGATATGTTGCCTATTTAATACATTTAAATCTTTCTAGTTTATATGCACTTATGTTTCTCTTATTTATAAGGCTTTGTAATATGTCTATCATTAAAAATTTAATTATAGATGTTTTTGATATGCTGGATAGTTTTGTTGCTATATGAATGATTTTTTAAGAGAAAAACATATATTTTTTCGAATTTGAATTCATATTTAATGTAGCCACAATATGTTGGACTTGTATTAAAAATCAATAAGATAAAATAACTCTTTGGAACTATGGAATCAAGTAAATGTTTGTAAATATGTAACTGAGACACCCTTTATTAACCATTGAATGCCATCTTTGTATTTCACTTATGTACCTCAAAGAATATATGGAGTTAATATAAATTTAATTTTTTTTGTTGGATGAATTGATAGAAATGGCTTAAATATTATTATTTAAGCATTGAGTTATTATGTTATTTTTTTTTAATGTTGCATTGATTTTAGCATCAAATTATTATGATCGTCCTTATGGTGCACCATTTCAAGAATACATTTTTTAAGTTCCTTTTTTAGGTTTAGGTATATCAATTTCAATATAGAGATTTCAAATTATAGCTATTAAGTTATATATTATAGTGCATTGATTTCCATAATGAGTGATAATATTTGTTAGATTTTAGTAATTTCTTTTATATTATTAGGTATACATACTTATTATGATGTTAAATAAAATTTAATCATATTTCTAACTAAAGAGAATATTAATAATATTGAAACAAAGAATAAAAAATGAGTTAAAAAATAAGATAATAATAACCAATAAATTATAGTTACTCATTATTAAAATAATCCTAAATCCATTTTAATGCTAAATATATTCCATATCCCTTAAACATATCATCAAATTTTTATATTCTATAAAAATTATTTATATTAAATTTTTTTTAAGAGTATTTTATTAATATATAAAGAGCCTCCAAAAACAAAACCAGAGTTACAGAATGTTCACAATTGTTGTGCTGTAGTAATTGAACTGCTTCAAGGGGGAAATTAGTTCAGTCAGCCGGTGTTATGGTCTACATGTCTATCATACTAGTAAAACTGTAAACAGAACTGAGAGTAGTAAACTAAAACATAAGTAGAGTCTCCATAAGGGTCATCCATTTGGCTTATATTCTAGCCAGGTGGCATGGGTGGCCTCGTTCCAGAGCTTTTCTTCGACAGGTGTTCCTCGCCATTCCATCTGCACATCATCTTCCACATTATCCACTTCTATTACGACCTCCCCATCCACGTGCATGGCTTGCCCCAAGTCGCCACCCTCCGCTGGAAGCTCCTGTTCGCTCTTGCCAAACGTGTCTACTGGGACATGCTCGGCTTGCATTGCTGCTCCCTGGAAGGTGGAAAGGATATGGAGGAATGCAGAGGCCTTCCCATCCAGTTGTTGCAGTCGGAATTGTAGAACATCCACTCCTTGTCGGAGCTTGAAGCCCAGCCCGTAAAGAATGCCCATGCTGTCCTGCATCTGCTCGTCTGGGATGGAGTCGGAGATAGAATGTGGAAAAGGTGGCGCCTCCAAGGGTGGGTGAATGTGAAAGGCTTCTGAGGCCAACATAGGTGCGATGGCCAGGGGAAGTGGAGGTGCTGCAGGAGGTGCCCGAGAAGTGGAGGCCTTGTCCAGGATGGGCTCTAAGGGTAAGACGAGGGAGCTGTAAGTAAGAACCAAACCTTCAAGCCGGGAAGAGGTGGCGAGTGGTTCAAGTTTAGGTTGCAAAGAGTGCGAGGAGTGCGAGGAGTGCGAGGAAAGCGAAGATTGGGAGGGGGATAGACGTCTGAGGCTGAAATGGAAACCAGGGCGAGGTACAGGTGCTCGTGGCCGAGATGGAGTCCAGGGCGAGCCCCTTCTTGGCCTGCCTCTTTGCCTAGGCATGCTGACAGCTCGGGAGAAATGGTTGGGTTGTGAGGGAAGCCCCAGGTGAACGGAGAGGCCTGGAGAAGATTCAGTTGTAGGAGAGCGCCACGGAGATGGTACGAAGGGTTTGAAGCACAACATGAGAGCACCAAGGAAGAGGTAAGCTGGAATGAGCCATATCTGCGCAGCTGGAGGAGATGAAGGCTGAGCCACATGCAGAGGTTGACGATGCCTTCAATGTGATCGTCCATCGAGAGGACAGCCAGAGACGGGAAACGCACCAGGCTTAATGGCACCTCGGACATCGTAGGAGGGTTTAATTGCATGGGGGTGGCGGTTGTGCTTGGCACAGATCCATCACATGGCTTTCGCCACACTGGCCTATGTGTGCCTCCTCGTTTTTCCATGTGACCCGCACCATCACCTGATCCGAGACATTTATACTTAAAAATATTATTCAATACTCCAATAATTGATAAATTTAATTTTAATTATATATTATATCATTATTATTAATTATATAAAACCATATTTCAATAGCTTCATCATTATCAAGAAATAAAAGTACTCCAATACTTGATAAATTTAATTTTAATTTTATATGATATCATTATTAATAATTATATAAAACCATATTTAGATAGCTTCATTTTCAAGAAATAAAAGTTTGTTTTAATGATGAAGTAAAGGATTGTAAGGTTAGTTTAACAATGGTTGAAGAAAATAAATTTGTAAATTTATTTATTTTCCATAAATTTTAATGGTTTTAGCTAAATGTTCTTTTTTTGAATTTTTTTGGACAAAACTATTTTTTGTTATTTAAATTGTATTTTTGAATATATAAATGGATTTAGCTTGCTAAAAAATCTTGGATTATATAAATTTAGCCACTCAAACTTAGCTTTTCAAATTTGATGATCCAACCAATAATCACCAAATTTAAAACAAAATCAAATACAACTAGAAGTAAAAAGTTAAAACGTTTAAAATACTGCAATTCGAATAGACAAATGAGTTCCAATAGACAGACGAAGTCTGAAGTTGGTAAAATCGATTTCTTTCAATACTCGATATTTGTGAAAGGATAAGAAAGTAAGACACGTGATATGGGTAGGGTAGGTCAAAATAGATTGGAATTTTTCATGGAGCGCTTTAATATTTAAAGTAAAGAAAACTGTAGCTCTTTAGATTGAAGTGACGTGCCCAAAGTCGATTGTGGACATTAGACTATTTAAAAGTCAGATTTGTTCATATAATATTTCAAGATCATGGTCTTTTCAGGATCATGTTCTTATCCTTAGTTTGCTCGTTAATTAAGACGCACGAAATAATAATAATACCTATTTATAAAAGTGAAAAAGATGTAGTTCGCTTCATAATACTTTGTAAAAGCACGAGTCAGAACAATTAACCTGTCTGTGGGATGGGAATGAAGGAACAATCATCCAAGTTTGTTATATTTTTGTAGAATAGCTTACAAAAATCATTATTCATATACTTTTTGGTATATGAGACCTTGGTGGGATAAGGACCTTTTTTGTTCAGCTCTGGTAAAGTCTAGAAAGGTATACATACCCTATCTCTTCTGGATTTAAACCTGTGACTTGTTAAGAGGAATCAAATCTTTCTAAATATAACTACTTAATACTAAATTGTAAAATAAAACTCTTGAAATAATAAAAAATTTATCAATAATAAATACTTATAACATATTAAAATAATTAATCAAAATAAAACATATCGAAAAGGAGAACGCCTAATATTATATTAGCTATGATCTATAAACTTATACTACGGGATTGAGACATGACACATCGAAGTCAAAAGTCCTTTTAAAAGATGAGTATGTTATCATGAAATTCAAAAAAGTCACATGACAAAAAGTGAGGCCCCTCATGCTCAAATTTCGAAGTGAATGTGGAAATAGTTTAAAGTTTCAAGGCAAATGTGTACATGGTTTAGGGAGCTCAAAACATTAGCATTCTTTGTATCATGTCATTTATTCCCCTTTACTTCAGTTATGGCATTGTGAAGTAAGGGTTTGGTGAAGTTTAAAAAAAAAAACTCTCTATTTCATAATTAGACATACGTTTGGTTGAGTTTACTTGTCTACTTTGTGAATTTCATATGTTTGGCAATATCATAGATAGGGAACCATTACAAACTTGAGAGGGTAAAATCAAGCGAGTCTATATGAAAGGTGTAGATTGTAATGATGCCTTTAACTTGATGACAATAATTTATTTTAAAGAGAGCCTCCTCCTCAACTTGAGATGAGAGTTCATTGTTTGGTGACGAAGGTTCTTCTAATTCAACTAAATATTGAAAGCTTAATAATTGAGAAGATAATTTTTGAAAATAATTTGAGGACGCATAAATAAAGATAGAAAGAGTTAATAAATAAAAATTTAGTTGTTATACTAAATGATGATATATATTATTATATATTATTGTTATATATATAATTAAATTTTTAATTTGTGATAAGGGGTGAGTGCAAGAATTTGGTGGCCGAAAAATTGGCAATGACATGATTAAGAACATGCATTCACAGGAACCCATGCGTGTTCTTAGGAACACGCACGCGTTTTTATCTGCATAGATTTTCATGTAGGTTGAGTGGAAAAACCGTGCCCATTGTGCACAAATAGCGTTTGGGCTTCTCCCATTGCGAAAACATAGTGGAGCTAGAGAAGAGGAAGAAAGGGAGGAGGGGGCCACCATGTCTAGGTATGTTACATTTTTCTTAATTTTAATCCAATTTAGACATTTCAATTTAATATTTTTCTCCTAATAATCTAAATTTAAAAAAAATTGTAATTTTGTACTTTAGATTAAAAAAAGAACATAATTTACATGCCACAGGTTTTAAATTTCATCATATCTAATACAATGGAACCCCAAGACAATTTAAACCAAGAAGATCAAAACACCAACGACCACCACCACACAATGTAAACACTGAAATTGATGAGGGTTTGGTTATATTATGAACCCTTGAGGAACAATTAAGGGAGACTAGAGAGCCTAACATAGTCTCCTTGGCCACTTATTTGGACATCATTGTGCAGTCCATTGCAAGTGCCCATGGGAAATTGACCTCTATTTATGATTATAGGGCACAAATGTATGTGTACTATAACACTGGTTTGGACAGAAACCAAGTCAAAAAACTGGGCATTTCAAAACAACAAATATTGTCTATTTTTAGGGATCCTAGAAATGGAAAAGAACTACCATTGACTAGGAAACACATCTCCATTGAATGGTGCATTCATCCCCAGATTAGTCAAAACTGGATGGATAGGTGGTATATGGTTTTTGATAAACCTCCCTGCAATAACAAGGAGATGCCCTTATATTTTCTGAGAAAATTATGGGCTAAGTTTATTATGGGTAAGCATGTCAACTACTTTGATATTGATGACTTCCATGGGGTGGTTCAAGGGTCTACACAGGAACAAGAGCATGTTAGGCGCGACCCCGAGTTAGGTCCCCTTCCCCACGGGAGAAGACCCAACCCCCCTACCTTACATCCTCATGTTGTAGAGAACTTGCAACAAGTACAACTATCCATCTCATCATTGACTCATAACCTAGTGAAACACAATAGTGTTGTTGCACTATCTTAGAAGGAGGTGCCTTCCAGTGACATTGATAGAGGAGTTGGAGCGTCAACATGAGCATGAGAGTATAGTGAAGAGATGGAACATGGACATAATAGTCGTACATGTGAAAATCATAGATGACCGAGCTACGCACATACATGATATGGGCCTATAGAGTCCAATGGATAACATAGCTTCATGGAGGAGGTTAGTATCTCAACCCTCTCTATTTTCTTTATCGTTATATATTTATTTTGTATTTTGTGTATTTATATAGATATTTGATTGTATGTTGTTTTTTAGTTGTTGCATCGTAGCAGTAGACCCTCTACGCCTATGGATGCATCAGTGCCTAGCCTCACCATTGATGTAAAAATAGAGGAAACATGTTCACTGGGTGCACCGTACACACATGTATGTATCACATTTGATAGATTTAGCATAGTCATTTCTTTATTTTATGACATCCTCAAATTTTTTATATGTTCTCTTGTTTCTACACGATTTGGCACCAAGCAATGCCGGGGATTTTCCATCTGGGATGGACAAGTCACCAGTGTCACATGTATCATGTGTAAAGTTAAATATCATATAATTCTCAAATTGTTTGTTTTTATGTTTTTGAATTTTATTATTTGGTACTAATAGTTAAATTTTATTCATATGTATGCAGGTCGTCGATATATTTTCTAGGTATAGTAGTATTGCACCCCTTGGGCACCTGGGCGTTGCTTTTGGGTTTCCTTTCTCCAAGCCTAGGGTGTTGGAATCACTTGTACAACCTGTGAGGGTCCATCACATCCCACCTATCTACCACCCACCCCCACCACCACTTTCGGCCCCATCGACAGAGACTACCACAATAGAGGTGTCTTAGAGTAGATTGTAAAACCTAGTGCTCCATTTTCCAGTGAATCTCCATCAATGTCAGAGATATTCACGATGAGATAATGCATTGATGATAAATTTTTATGTTTCATGAATTTGTTTTTATGCATATTTGTTTAATTTTATTGACTTGATCCTTGTAACTCATGCAGGGTGGCATTGTGGAGAGATTGGGATCATAGAGGAGGGTAACACCCTCACGCTTGACAGTTTCATATGCAGTGAGTTGTCTTAGGTTAAATTAGAAAGTATCAATTTGTATGTCGATTAATTCATTGATGAAAAAAACTTATAACATTCTTTATTCTTTGTGCAATCTCCATAGCATCGAAGCACACCCAGGCCTAGAACCGCTCGAGGTGCATCCTTGAGCAATAGAAGAAAGATATATTTTTGGGATGCTCCTGAGGGTGGCGAGGGTGGAAATGGTCAATGATTGACCAACTACTTCCATTTTGGAGGACAAGATATAGATGTTTTTTATGTTAGGGAACTTGTTGTCTCTTTGTATACTGGGCACAAGTTGTCATTTTGTAAAAAATGTACAATTTAGAGGATGTTGAGTATATATATATATATGTGTGTGTGTGTGTGTGTGTGTGTGTGTGTGTGTGTGTGTTAATCCCTTGATTTGTTTCTAAAGTGATTATAAATACTTGCATTATGCATTAAGGAATATCTTATGGTGGAAAATATTTATAAGTGTTAAATCCATAAGAAATTAATGGTTCTCAAGTAGCATTGCTTGCTAATCAACCATGTATCTCTACATCATCGATAAATCATTCATTTTGAATTGTTTGCATGAATGTTGTGGATATCCATATTCTAACTCACAACCAACAATATGGACTACCTATTGAATTATATCCGTATAAGTCCAATGAAAATCCACACTCAAATAGTAGTCACTTGAAAATATTGTGACCTTAAAAATGACATATTACAATAGTTTATTACAGAATTTTTTTTTTCATTTATCTTCTACATAATTGTAAATCACTTAACAAATTCAGCCCAATGTTGTTTTCTAGGGTACACAATTCCCCTCTTTCTATGCATGACATATATAAAAGCATTTGATTTATGTGTAACCCTTCATAAATGCCAAAACGACTAGTCAAGGACTCATTAATGCACATGTTTGTTTAGATTGTGTAGTGGGTATATGTAAATTTTGTTAAACCTATCAATTATCAATAACATTTATTCAGTCTTCCATGATATCAACTAAACTTATTGATTGTGATCAATAGAACGAGAGAGTTCACATGGAAACTAGATCTTAGAATGGATATAATTTTCCACCTACAAATAAAGGTTTTGAGGTTACATTTCATGACACACTACAGAAAGTAATGCTATTCTACCAAAATTCCTCCAGGGAGACTTGAAATCATTATTATTTTCCCTTCACCATCTATAAGAGTTTATTTCACATTCCTACCCAATTTTTGTGGCAGAGCACACAAGGAGACAAAGGACCCTCCCAAACCCAATCCCAGAAACTTGTTGATTCCATGCCATTTTCATTCCTTTCCAAGTAATTCCATTCTATTCCATTGTCAAACTTTTCCATGCCATGCAATTTCTTTGCCATTCCATGCCATGCCATTGCCATGTCATTTCCATGCCTTTCCATATCATAGAATTTCTATGCCAATGGTATGCCTTGTCAAGACATGCCATTCCATTTCCATATCATTTCCATGCCTTTCCATGCCATGCCATTTTCATGTAGCTTCCCATGCCTTGTCATGTAGTTTCCCATTTTAACCGATATAACAATAAATATAACTTTCCAATGTCATGTCACAACATTGCCATGCCTCACCAAGCCAATAAATGATATTAACTAAGTTACAACAAGATAAATATAACAACCCTTAACACAAGTAATCATTAAATGAAAGGGGGTTGGAAATGCAATCATAAACTAGGGTTTAGATAACAAATGCTTGCTGAAATGCAAGATGACACATAAGAATCATATGATATTCAAGACATCCAACAATGGTATGGTATGGTATGCATTGGAAATGGCAATGGTAATGGTATGCATTGCCTTTCCATTACCTTGTACGGTATCCATTGGAAATGGTATGGTATGGTATGCATTGTAAATGGAAATGGTATGCATTGGAAATCACAATGGTATGCATTACCTTTCCATTGTATGGTATGCATGGGCAATGGTATGGTATGGTATGCATTGGCATTGGAAATGGAAATCACAATGGTATGGTATGCATTGGCAATGGTATGCTATGGTATGGTATACATTGACAATGGTATGCATTTCCTTCCCATTGCCTTGTATAACATGCATTGGCAATGGTATGCATTGGAAATGGAAATGGTATGCATTGGTGATGGAAATGATATGCATTGGCAATGGTATGCATTGTCTTTCCATTTTATGGCATGCATTGGAAATTGCATGGTATGCATTGGAAATTGTATGGTATGGTATGGTATGCATTGGCAATGGCAATGGAAATGGTATCCATTGGCAATGGCAATGGTATGCATTGCCTTGCCATTTCCTTGTATGGTATTCATTAGAAATGGTATGGTATGGTATGCATTGCCAATGTTATGGATTGGCAATGGAAATGGTATACCATACCATTGCCAATGCATACAATGGTATGCATTGTCTTGCCATTGTATGGTATGCATTGGAAATGGTATGGTATGGTATGCATTTCTAATGGTATTAATTGAAAACGGAAATGGTATACCATACCATTTCCAATGCATACAACGGTATGCATTGCCTTGCCATTGTATGGTATGCATTGACATTGGCAATGGAAATGGCAATGGTATGGTATGCATTGGAAATAGAAATTGTGTGCATTCAAAATGTCAATGGTATGCATTGGTATGGTATGCATTGTCTTTCCATTTCCTTGTATGGTATGCATTTCCTTGCCATTGCCTTGTATGGTATGCATTGGAAATGGTATGGTATGCATTGCCATTGCCAATGACAATGAATACATTACCATACCATACCATACCATTTCCATTGCTATTGCCAATGCCAATGCATACCATACCATATCATACCATACAAGGCAATGGAAAGGCAATGCATACCGTTGCCATTGCCATTTCCATTTCCATTGCCAATGCATACCATACCATTGCTAATGCAGACCATACAATGCATACAATGGTATGCATTTCCTTTCCATTGTATGGTATGCATTGGCAATGGTATGGTATTGTATGCATTGGAATTGACAATGGAAATGGAAATGGTATGATATTCATTGGCAATGACAATGGTATGCATTGGAAATGGAAATGGTATGCATTTCCTTGCCATTGCCTTGTATGGTATGCATTGGAAATGGTATGGTATGGTATGGTATGGTATGGTATTTTATGCATTTCCATTGCTAATGCCAATGCATACCATACCATACCATACCATTTCCATTTCCATTGCCAATGCCAATGCATACCATACCATACCATTTCCAATGCATACCATACAAGGCAATGGCAAGGAAATGCATACCATTTCCATTGCCATTGCCAATGCATAACATACCATTGCTAATGCATACCATAAAATGCATACAATGGTATTCATTTCCTTTCCATTGTATGGTATGCATTGGAAATGGTATGGTATGCATTGGCATTGACAATGGAAATGGAAATTGTATGGTATCCATTGGCAATGGCAATGGTATGCATTGGAAATGGAAATGGTATACATTGGTATGGTATGTGTTTCCTTTCCATTGCCTTGTATGGTATGCATTGGCAATGGTATGGTATGGTATGGTATGCATTGGAAATGACAATGGTATGCAATGCCTTGCCACTGTATAGAATGCATTGGAAATGGTATGGTACGGTACCAAATGAATTGGCGTTGACAATGGAAATGGAAATGGTATGGTATGCATTGGCATTGGTATTGTATGGTATGGAATGCATTGGAAATGGAAATGGAAATGGTATCCATTAGAAATTGCAATGGTATGCATTGCCTTGCCATTGCCTTGTATGACATGCATTGACAATGGTGTGGTGTGGTATGGTATGGTATGCATTGGAAATGGCAATGGTATACCATACCATTGCCAATGCATACCATACAATGCATACAATGCATACCAATGTATGCATTGTATGGTATGCATTGGCAATGGTATGTTATGGTATGATATGGTATGCATGGCCAATGGTATGATATGGTATGCATGGCCAATGGTATGCATTGGAAATGGAAATGGTATACCATACCATTTCCGAGGCATACAATGGTATGCATTTCCTTTCCATTGTATGGTATGCATTGGCATTGGAAATGGTAATGATAATGGTATGGTATGGCTTGAAAATAACAATGATATGTATTGGAAATGAAAATGGTATGCATTGGCAATGGAAATGGTATGCATTTCCTTTCCACTGCCTTGTATGGTATCCATTGGAAATGGTACGGTATGGTATGGTATGCATTGCCGTTGCCAATGCCAATGCATACCTTACCACACCATACCATACCATACCATTGCCAACGTATACCATACAAGGAAATGGAAAGGAAATGCATACCATCGCCATTGACAATGCATACCATACCATACCATGCCATACCATTTCCAATGCATACCATACAATGAATTCAATGGTATGCATTGCCTTGCCATTGTATGGTATGCATTGGCAATAGTATGGTATGGTATGTTATGCATTAGCAATGGAAATAGAAATGGTATGGTATGCATTGGAAATAGAAATGGTATGCATTGCCCATGGAAATGGTTTGCATTGGCAATGGAAATGGTATGCATTGCCTTGCCATCACCTTGTATGGTATAGTGCATTGGAAATGGTATGGTATGGTATGCATTGTTAATGGTATGCATTGGCAATGGAAATGCAAATGGTATGCATGCATTGGAAATGGAAATGATATGCATTGTAAATGGTATGCATTGCCTTGCCATTGTATGGTATGCATTGGCATTGACAATGAAAATGGAAATAGAAATGGTATGGTATTCTATGGTATGGTATGCATTGGAAATATTCCAGATCTAATATAATATGCAAAACAAAAATATTGAGCAAACAATAACATAACAACAATGATATATCCAGAAAAATATCAAAACAATACTAGAATAACACCAGAAAGAGCACATTTATTAATGATATCAATGTTCATTTGCCTCTTCGAGGGGGAAACCTCCAACATAGCATATATTTATTACAATAATATCCAAGACAAACTTAACCCATGCCTCCTATACATATTTATACTAATTCTACCTTCTAAGGAAACTTCTAGAGGAAGATATTTCTAGAAGTGAAAGCTTTTGTTAGGTCTTCTTACATTGACTTATTCTCATTTATTTATTAGGCCTTTTTAACTAATGTCGACCTTCATTACATAGAAAACATATCCTACTAAGTAATGACCCATGGATATGGGTTAGGATCAAATCCTAACATTCCCTCTCCCTTCAAAATCATCCTTGTCCTCAAGGATGCAGGTGTGGAAACTATTGAAGTATAGTTGTTGGTTTCGAGGTCGCATCATCTGGTGATGTTTTCTTCCACTTGATCAGTACTTGCTAGATGGTTTTTCCACGCAACTGATGTTCCTAGTTGTTGAGTAATTCTTTGTGTTGGAGCCAAAGGGAGCCCTCTTCATCTCATTTCGGCAAGATGGTTTGAACTTGACAATTATGTCCCACCACTTTCTTTAGACAAGAAACATGAAACATTGGATGGATTTTGGAAGTAGTCAGAAGAGCCAATTTGTAAGCTACTGAGCCAATACTCATGATGATTTGGTAGGTCCCATAAAACTTGGGTGCCATTTATGATTTCCTTGATCTTTGAGAGACATTTTCTTATAAGGTTGGAGGTGGAGAAACACCTGATCCCCTTCCTGAAAAACCCTTTTGAAACGATGTTGGTCAGCCTGTTGCTTCATGCAATTTTTGGCTATGAGGAGGCTATCCTTCAGATCCGCAATAGTGGTTGTGCAACCTTACAACATGGTATCAATATATTATACCTTGGATGTGCCTGGAAGATAGGTAGTGACTGTCGGAGGCCATTGACCATACACTGCTTCATATGGGGTCATTTTAGTGGTCATGTGATAGGAAGTTTTGTACCACCATTCTACCAAGGGAATCCATTTGACCCACTGGTGTTGTTTTTCTGAAGAAAAACACCGCAAGTAGGTTTCTAAACATTTGTTGACCACTTTCTTTTGGCCATCAGACTAGGGATGATAGGCTATGCTCATGTTTAGTTGGGTGCCCTGTAATTTAAACAACTCTTGCCAAAAGGTGCTAGTGAAAGTGGGGTCACGATCAGATAAAATAGAGGTTGGCATGCCATGTAACTTGAAAATCTAATCAAGGAAAACTTGTGCGATGAGTGTCATTGTGAAAGGGTGAGGTAATGAAAAAAAATGAACATACTTGGATAGGCGATCAACCACCACCATGATGACAGATTTGTTCCCAACTTTAGGAAGGCCCACTATAAAATCCATGGAGATGTTTGTCCGCATTGAAGCTGGAATGGGTAGGGGTTGTAGGGCGCCTGGTGACTTGACAGTTTCACCTTTACTACTTTGTCACACCTCACATTTGGTGACAAATTGAATTATATCCTTCTTCATTCCTGTCCATAAAAAAGAATGGAGAGAATGAGCATATGTCTTTTGGAAGCCCGAGTGACCTGCAATTGTTGATGAGTGAAACTCTGTTAAGAGCTTTGGCTTGAGTGCTAAAGAGGGTGATATAATCAGACGATACTTATATAAGAGAGTATTATTCTACCAATTGTACCTAGTGAGAGGATTAGGGTTATCTTGAACATGTTGAATGATCTTGGAGATAGTCAGGTGTGTGAGCCACTCCTAGTGTACATCTTCAATCCAATTAGGGACTAGTAAAGATAAGGAAAAGAGGGCACCATCCTCCTCATGTTTCTATGACAAAGCATCAACCACTATATTGTCTTTGCCTTTTTTATATATGATTCCATAGTCATAACCCAACATTTTAGACAACCACTTGTTTTGTTCGGTGGAGGATAAAATCTTCTCCAAAAAATACTTCAGACTATGGTGATCTATTTTGTGTTGAAATATTGTAACTACAAAGAGTATTCTACTTATTATTATTATTATTTGAGTCATTTATTTATAGATAAAATCCCCTTTTGTGGATTGATCATGTTGGGCATTGTAATTGACCAAATCCCCTTTTGCAGATTGGTCAAACCCTAAATATATTATGCAAATTGAGAAGTTGTATCCCAGGCTAATTAAATTAGTTTTAACCACTAAGAAGACAAGTCAGCCATGCCTAGTGAAGAGACACGTTTTCATCACATACCAGTTTGTATAAATAAAGGAATACAACGCCTCATTATCACACTCACTCAACTCACTCATTTAGTGCGCAAGATTGAAGGAAGTTGCAGTTGCTAGTTGCCAAAAGAAGGAAGAGAGAAAGGCACATTGCTCAGTGTTGGATATTCTCTAGTGTTTGGTTTATTGTCTTGGCATTGTATTGGCTATCTATATTAAGGAAGTTTTGGCCTGGTTTTCTTCCCCATGAGGGTTTCCCAGGATAAATGTTGTGTATCTTGTGTTTGTGTTTCTAACAATGATCCTATGTATGCTATGCTTATCTAGCAAATTGAAAAGAAACCTAATAATAGCTCAAAAATTAACATGGTTTCAGAGCTAAACTGAAGAGAGAATCTTTCACTAGATAAAGAAAAATGTCACTATTGTCATACAAGAAAATTAGGGCTTTTTGTTGGAGAGGAAGTTTTTCCTAAAAACCATCTAGAAAAGTGTTCCCTAACCTAGTGAAGCTTTTGGCATCTTGAGTGCACCTTTTCAGTGGATAGAACTCCCGAAAAGTGAAACCCTAGTTCTCACTGGTACCAAAAAACCGAAAAACCAAAAATACCAGAAAACCAGGAAACTAGAACCAGTACCAAAAGTACCAGTCCAGATTTCTTCAAGCTCAGTTTCAAGGGGTAAAATTTGGATTTTCAAAAATTTGACTGCACCAGATTACTCGCCTCAGCTCAGCACATCTAGCCCCTGGAATAGAATTTAAAAATTTGAAGTTTGAAAAATTAGGGTTTCCTCATAAAACCCTAAGTTGTAGTTGCAGTTTCGGAATCAGTTGCAGTGTCAATTGCGGTTGCAGTATCAGTTGAGGTATCAACTATAGTACTAGTTGCAGTCACCCTTGAAATTTAAATAAGGGTTGGTAATTATTACTGTTGCTTCCAAATGGTGCCATTGCTTGCAAATACTATCAGAGGTATGTATTCACATATGTTTAAACTATTAAGCTTTAAAGGGTATGTGCAGGAGAAGGGATCTCTTACCATAGATCTAGAAGGATCTCAAGATCCAACACATTTACAGGAATAAAGAAACCCAGGTTTGATTATTCTGATATGCATCGATTTGTTATGACATTATTTTGATCTAGTTTGCATGTTGAAGCTATGACCATCATACTAACATTTGGTCAAAATTAAAGTCAAGGTATTAGATGGATTAAATTTGAGATCATAGAGTTTATTCTCTAACCCAACCTTCTCTCAAGATAGCATATTGTCTTAAGCAAGTTGAAGAAATCACTTATCATCTTGAGTGGAGGAGACTTGGAAGAAAATAAACACACTCATTATTGAGGACAAGACTCCAGGTTCCAGGTTTGATTAATTAAGTTGTTAAGATTCAAAGTTGAAAATGACAAAGTTGATGACTACCCCTTTACAAGTAAACACTATAGTTGAGGTAGCAATCTTTGAAAAGTATTATACTTGGTAGCATGTGAGAATAGTGAGATAAATTCTTAATGTAATCATATACCAGATACAACTAACATCTCCTCTAGGAGAAAATTCTTGTGTTGGTTCTAGGTTACCATGGAGGAATGTTTTCTCCCAACACTAGAAGAGTGTTGACCTCATTTTATATTGTATTTCTTAATTTTGATCTTTGTTTCGGACAAGTCAGAAGTGAAATATCTAAAGGAGCCACTGTGATGATTATTCGTGCTATTGTTTTATTACTATCATCAAAATTGTAGTATTATTGCTTGTTGTTTTGTTGACCATGTTTCAGGTCATAGGTGATAACCCTTAGGAAGATTTAGTGATGGTTGCAGAAGGCAACAGATTAGATGAGACATGAAGCCGACTATGTACATGACCATATACATTCATGTACCAAAGAAAATGAAGAAGAAGCTATCCTTTGAGATCCAGAGCATCTCATATGGAGATTGATTGTAAGGAGCAGAAGGCTCCAAAGATGACTGAACATTAGAACAAGAACTCAAAGTAGAATTGTTCAAAGTTTAATGATTCCACCTTGACGAGAAGAAGAACTTGTTTGAATCCTGACTCAATCTTTCATATTTAGACTTGGTATTCAACACCAAGTATACCCTGTAAGAAATGATGAAGTCCTTGTAGACTCAGAAGAAATCAAGGATAAGACTGATCTCAGAAAGGATCAGATGAAGAGACAACTTACAGGATTGGGAGACAGATGCCATGAGAATACTAGATCGTAACTTCAAAGACTCCTATGAGATATGAAATCTCCTGGAAGACTCCCTTGTTTCAATGACATAGAAGGAAGCTAGTCATAAAGACTAGGATATGGATTCTTTCGTGAGACTAGAAGAGAAGTCAGTATTGACTTCCAAGATTAATCTATACAGATCAAGCATGTTGCAGATGTACAAAGCTTGATGTGTTTCCAAAGGATTCTCCTGGCAAGAGGGAGAAGACTATGATGAAATACTTACTTTAGTAATTGAAGAAATAGTTCCATTATTTATAAAGACAACCAGAAAAACCATGATTCATATATAGTATGAGATGCAGGGGGAGAAATACCCATATTTAAAATTGAGTGGAAGTTGGTGCATTACATTAGTTGGGTCATGGATACATGACTATAATGAAAGATAAACTTACCTCCATGAAAGAAGAAGATCTACCTTCAGTATCAGTTATTGAGCCACTCTTAGTTTCAGATGAAGTTGTTGTCATGATATAATAATAGGAGTTACTCATAGATTTCAGTAGCCACAGTGAGGATGAAGCAATCATTCTCAGCCTCAGAGTAGCTACAGGTACAGAGTCCCAGTTCCAGAAGGAATAGTTGCAGAAAGAGGAGAGGACATACTCTCAAGCAGTGAGACAGATTGTGCTTTCTAAAGATCACATAGAGCTATCACATGATTATGTAGATTGAGTTGCAGTTGAGAAAGTGTACCAAATTGGTACAATGTAATGAGAAAATTTGATTTGAAGATTGAAGATAGAAAGACTCATGTATGTCGGTTAAAGGAAGCTATGTATGTGTTGAAGCAAGCTCCTAGATATTGGTATGGCAGGATTGACAGTTCCCTAATGATCTTGGGATTTACCAAGAGTAAAGTTAATTCTAACCTTCACCTCAAGGTTATGAATGATGAGCCAATGATGTTGCTATTATATGTAGATGATGTATTCTTTACAAGATGAAAAAAATCTCATCACAGAATGCAGAAGAAGCTCACTATAGAGTTTGATGAAATACCTAATGCATTATCTCTTAGGTCTTGAAGTTTGGTAGAACCCAGAGAACATCTTCCTTAACCAAGGGAAGCATGTGGTAGAAATACTAAAGAGGTTTGACATGTTGAAATGTAAATCCATGTACACACCCATGGAAACAAATTTGAATCTCCTGGTAGATACCTCATCAGAATTGGTTAATGCTACTCTGTAAAGATAGATTATTGGTTTGGTAATTTATCTGACGAATACCAGGCCATATGTATGTTTTTCCTTGAGTCAGTATCTGGTAGAACCCATACGTGCTCACCTTGATGATGCAAAACATGTGATGAGATACCTTAACGGTACGTTGGATTTTTGTCTCAGTTATAATGGAGATCATGACTTCAGATTGTATGGATATACTGATTCAAATTGAGCTAGAACTGTTTCTAATAGAAAGAGCACTTCAAGATGTTGTTTTAGTCTGGGGTCAACCATGAATTCATGGCAGAGTAGGGAGAAATTCAGCATTGCTCCAATCACGACAAAAGCGGAATACATTGTTGCATGTTCCACCAGTTTTGAATTCGTATGGCTTTGGATGTTGTTGATAGATCTATTTGATCTGGAGATGGAGACCACTATGATCCTATGTGATAACCAGAGTTATATAGAGATTATGTGTTCCATGATGAGTCGAAGCGCATAAAGATCCAATATCACTTCATTTATGATATGTTGCAAAGAGGAGCCATAAAGCTCCATTATGTTGTCACTAATGAACATGTTGTTGATGTGTTGACCAAGCCTCTATCTTGTGTAAAGTTTGAGCACTTTCGAGATAAGCTTGGTGTAGTCTGAAAGGACCTCGCTCGAAAGGGGGAGTGTTGTTGTGATTCTAGCCTCGTGCTATGAAGCCATCCTAGTGCTAAAGATTTCCAACTTCATGTTGATGTTGTTGTGATGTTAGCCTCGTGTTGTGATGCCAACCTAGTGTTGAATATTTCCAACTTCATGTTGATGTTGTTTTGATGTCAGCCTCATGCTTTGATTATAGCCTAGTGCTAAATATTTCTAGCTTCGTGCTGATGTTTTTGTGATCCCAGCTTCGTGCTCTGATGCCAACCTAGTGCTGAAGATTTTTAGCCTCGTGTTGATGTTGTTGTGATGCTAGCCTCATGCTGAAGATTTATAGCCTTGTGCTAATGTTGATGATATGGCATCTTCGTGCTAAATATTTCCATCCTCATGTTGATGTTGATGAGATTCCAGCTTCGTTCTAAAGATTTCCATCCTAGTGATGATGTTGATGATGCTCTAGCCTTTGTGTTGTGATGCTATTTTTGTTGATGATGCTCCAGTCTTTGTGTTGTGATATTGCTATTGTTGATGTTGTATCAGCCTTGTGTTGTTATTGATGATGATTTATTAGTGTTATACTAATCCATGTTGATGCAAATGATGATGATTCCACTTTAGCTTCTTGTTGCTGATGATGATGATGATGTTATTTCAACCTTCTTGTTGAAGATGATGATGATGATGTTATTTCAGATTTAATGTTGAAGATGATGATGTTACTTTAGCCTCATGCTAAAGATGTTGATGATGTTACTTTAGCCTCATGCTAAAGAATACGATGACGTTACTTCAACCTCATGCTGATGAGGATGATGATGCTACTCCAGCTCCATGTTGTGAACGATGATGATGAGAAAAACTTTCGATGATTTATAGATATGCCATTCAGTGTTCCAGATGTTGTTGATGTTGTTTCCCTCTCTCTCTCTCCTGATGATGTTGTGGAATACCCTTCTTGTTAAGGGGGAGTGCTGAAATATTGTAACTGCAAAGAGTATTCTACTTATTATTATTATTTGAGTCATTTATTTATAGATCAAACCCCCTTTTGTGGATTGATCATGTCAGGCATTGTAATTGACCAAATCCCCTTTTGCGGATTGGTCAAACCCTAAATATATTATGAAAATTGAGAAGTCGTACCCCGAGATAATTAAAGTGGTTTTAACCATTAAGAAGACAAGTCGGCCCTGCCCAGTGAAGAGACACCTTTTCAACACCTGCTAGTTTGTATAAATAAAGGAAGCCAACGCCTCGTTATCACACTCACTCAACTCACTCATCTAGTGCGTAATTTTGAAGGAAGTTGTAGTTTCCAATTGCTAGAAGAAGGAAGAGCGAGAGGCACATTGCTCAGTGTTGGATATTCTCTAGTGTGTGGTTTATTGTCTTGGCATTGTATTGGCTATCTATATTAAGGCAATTTTTGTTGGGTTTTCTTCCCCATGAGGGTTTCCTAGGATAAATGTTGTGTATATTTTGATTGTGTTTCTCTCAGTGATCCTATGTATGCTATGGTTATATAGTAAATTGAAAAGAAACCTAATAATATCTCAAAATGTATCATTTTGATCTGAAAATGACGTCCCAAAAGGTAGGGCCTCCATGTGTGCACCGCATGTAGAATGGCTAGCATTTATTTTTCATAAGTAGATCTACCCAAGTTGAGACCACTCAATGCTTGGCTATTAAAGGCTAGAGGTCGACCCTATTGGGTTAGGACTACGCCTATACCAGTGATCGAAGCATCCAATTCCACCACAAAATTTTTGTTGAAGTCAGGCACTGCTAGGACAGGAGTAGTGCACATGGATCTCTTTAAATCGATGAAGGATTTCTCTGCAGCAGGTGTCCAATGAAATGCATTCTTCTTGAGAAGGTTGGTCAAGGGATTAACAATTTTTCCATAATGGTGGACAAATTTCTTGTAATAGACTGAGACCGAGAAAAACCCATAGGAACTTTAAGGTCATTGGTTGTGGCCACTCTTGCATAGTTTGTATCTTTTTTGGGTCCACTTTTAATCCATTGTGACTCAAAATATGTCCCAAGTACTCCACTTCAATGGATCCAAAGAAACATTTGGTATTTTTTACAAACATTTGATTTTCCTGTAGCAATTGAAGGACTTTGTCCACATGAAGAAGGTGGCTATCCTAGGTGCGGATGTAAATGAGGATGTCATCAAAGAAAACCAACACAAACTGTCGAAGGTAAGGTTTCAACAGTTTATTATAAGACTCTTGAAGGTGGATGGAACATTGCATAGGCCAAAAGGCATGACCAAGAATTTATAATTTGCTTCAAGATTTCTGAAAGAAGTCTTTAGAATATCTTTCTCCTTCATCCTAATTTGTTGATAGTTGGAGCGAAGGTCCAATTTGGTGAAGACATAGGGACTTTTGAGTTCATCGAATATATCATCAATGACCGGAATGGGAAACTTAAATTTGATGGTCAATTTATTTAGGGACCAAAAATCAAGACACATACGCCAAGTACCTTCTTTCTCTAGGACCATCACTATTGGTGAATAATATGGGCTTTTACTATGGAGAATTACAATTGCCACGAGTAATTCTTGTACCATCTTTTCTATTTCATTTTTTTGAGAAAATGGATATCTGTAGGGTCTTAAATTGGGGGGTTGACTACCCGGAAGGAGAGGGGTGATATGATCATGCTCACCTCTGGAGGAAGGTAAGGAAGTGGGTACCTCAAAGACCTTTTGTTACTTGTCCAAAATAAGTTGAGGGCTAGGAAGAACTATCTGTGAGGCCTGTTCAGTTACCTGGATGGAATTAAATTGGGAAATCACACCATGGTAGCCTTTCTTCAACAAATTTTCCATCCTTTGATAACTGATGATTTCAGGAGAACCGACTTGGAGACCTCGAAGGGTATAGGAGTGAGCCTCATGGTGAAAGCTCATATATAATTCTTGATAATCCATTTTGATTGGTCCCAAAGTGAAAATCTATTTCACTCCCAATACAATATCACAACCACCCATTTTAATAGAGAACATGTGGGTTTTCAAATGATAATCACCCATTTGGATTTTGACATTTTCACAGTGGCCCCCACACTTTATAGTACCCCCATTAACAATGAGAATTTGAAAATTAGAAACAGGGAAGATAAAGCAATGGAGATCATCAACAAGTATTTGATGAATAAAATTATGGGTGCTACCACTATCAATCAATACCACAACATGCCTATGTTTGATGTATCCCTTGATCTTCAATGTCTGTAGGGTCGAGATATCAAAGAGTGCATGGAGTGATATGACTGATTCCAGTGAGTCTACAAGATTGACAACTGGATCTTCAACATGATAACCGGATGAAGCCTCCTCCGGGTTTGGAGCTTCATCTGATGGGATGTCTTCATAGGTGGAGGAAGTTGATGCATCAATATGGAAGAATATTTGTTCTCTACATTTATTCCCTGGTGCATACGTTTCATCACAATAGTAGCAAAGTCCCTTCTTGTGTCATTCTTCCATTTCGGCTAGAGAGACCTTTTGGACTTTCAAGGTTTGTGTTGGAGCCAGGGTGGCCCCTAGGTGAGGAAATTTGGAAAATGGATCCTTCAGGGATGGTTCCTGAACGATGTTCTATGATTCCCTGGATAATTAACATGCCTGCAACCAAGTAGTAGGATGATGCATACTCACATGAGCCTTGATGGCTTCCTTAAGAAACTGATAAAACATTCAAGTTAAAGTTCATCAGATAAGCCCTTAGTTTTGATATCCAATTGTTCAAATGTTTTGATGAAGTCTGATACTGATCTAGTTTGGCGCAACTTTGTGAGCTTTCCAAAAAAATGAGATTCACGATCAAAACGGGCACAAACTTCTTTGGTGAACATAATCCAAGTGGGGAATCCAAGATAAGACTTCTTATGCCACTGCCACCATTCTTGATCTAGGTATAGAACCCTGACATGGAGTTTGGTCTCATCATCTCGAATATCATGGAGGATGAAGTATTGTTCCATTTGAGACACCCACCCTGCTAGGTTGGAACCATCAAATTTATGCATGTTAATTTTGGGCACCTTATTCCAAGGGTGTGTAGATCCTCAAGGGGAGTGGGAAAATTGAGTATGTTCATGCTAGGAAGACTACAAGTTATTTATAACGTTCTCAACATGCTTACCCTTGAGGTCGTGCAACACCTATGCTAGTTTCTAGGATATTGTTCATGGAATACCTTGATGGTTTTAATGTCTTCCTCTAGGGTTGTTGTCCTAGAGCACAGGTCGTCATGGCTCTGGGAGCAAGTAGTAGGCATGGTGGAGGATTGGGTAGCAGGTGAGGTGTCAGGATGAAAATCTGGTTCAACAAATTTGATAGGTACTAGGGTGATCAAGGTAAAAAGTGGAATCCAATGGGATAGGTGTCAAATAAGGGTGTCTCATAAGGGGTGGGACCGTGGATAAAAAAAGGATTAAAAGTGAATAGTACCGCTGTGATCAGAATGAAGAGAGGAATGAAATGGACTAGGTTATAAATAAGGTTTTTTTATAGGACCCAAACTTTTTTTTTTTTTTTTTACTTTGGAGTTATACTCTGAGCTAAATAATACCGTAGTGATGTAATGGGAAAATTATTAACAAGAAGAAATGTGTAGGAATTTTACAACTCGAATGCAGTAGACACAATTGCACAGAAATAGATCTTGTTGGTTCTGTTGATTTTTTCGTCCCAAGGGTTAGGGTATTCAAGGATTCTATAGACAAGGGTTTTCCTTGTGCTATAGCTCTCTGACATACGTGTGGGGTCCAATAGTAGTACTCAACCCAATATCTCAAGACACCAACTAAAGAGGCTAGACCGTACCCTTATCCATACTACCTGACTACCTAGGTACTAGAGAGTATCTTCCTGAGTGTTGTTCTTGGTGACACTATAGCAATGAGATAGTCAATCAATTTATCTATGGAGGGATTCATGATGCCTAGTTCGATTCGTATACAGGTGATGTATGATGCGCTACCACTCGAAGGGGTACCAATAGGGTTTACAAGGGTGGCCAACAAATGTGTGCTTAAAAACCACTTGTATTTCCTGTGTGTATGACTCCCCGACCATGGGTTTATGCATGCAACGATAGATATTTGAAGCTTAAAGACACCGAAATACGTCTCTACCCTGAAAAAAATAAATAAAAAAATACCCCACAATTCATGCCCTTGAAAGAGCTCTGATACACTTGCAATATTATAGATATAATATAATATGCAGAACAAAAATATTGAACAAGAAATAACAAAACAACAATGATATATCCAGAAAAATATCAAAATAATACCATTATAACACTAGAAATAACACCTTTATTAATGATAGCAATTTTCACTTGCCTCTTCGAGGGGGTAACCTCCAACAGAGTAGAGCTCTATTACAATAATCTCCAAGAAAAACTTAACCCATGCCTCCTACACTTATTTATACTAATTCTACCTTCTAAGGAAACTTCTAGAGGAAGATATTTCTAGAAGCAGAAGCTTCTATTAGTTCTTCGTACATTGACTTATTCTCATATATTTATTAGGCCTTATTAACTAATGTTAGCCTTTATTACATAGAAAACATATCCTACTAACTAATGACCCATGGAGAGGGGTATCCTAACAAATGGCAATGACAATGGTATGCATTGCCTTGTCATTTCCTTTTATGGCATGCATTGGAAATGGTATGGTATGTTATGGTATGGTATGCATGGAAATATCAATGGTATACCATACCATTGCGAATGCATACCATACAATGCATACAATGGTATGCATTGGAAATGGTGTGGTATGGTATGCATTGTCAATGGAAATGGTATACCATACCATTTCCAATGTATACAATGGTTTGATTTACCTTGCCATTGCATGGTATGCATTAGCATTGACAATGGTATGGTATGAATTGGAAATAGCAATGGTATGCAATGGAAATGAAAATGGTATGCATTGGCAATGGACATGGTATACCATACCAACGGAAATGGTATACCATACCATTGCCAATGCATACAATGGTATTCATGACCTTTCCATTGTATGGTATGAATTGGCATTGACAATGGAAATGGAAATGGTATGGTATGAATTGGCAATAGCAATGGTATGCATTGGCAATGACATTTGTATGCAATGGAAATGGTATGCATTTCCTTGCCATTTCCTTGTATGGTATGCATTAGAAATGGTATGATATGGTATGCATTTCCATTTCCAATGCCAATTCCAATGCATACCATACCATACCATACCATTTCCATTGCCAATTCCATACCATACCATTGTCAATGCATATCATGCAAGGCAATGTAAAGACAATGCATATCATTTCCATTTCCATTCCATACCATACTATACCATACCATTGCCAATGCATACCATACATTGCATACAATGGTATTCATTTCCTTGCCATTGTATGGTATGCACTGGAAATGGTATGGTATGGTATTCATTGGCATTGGAAATGGCAATGGAAATGGTAGCGTATGCATTGGAAATGGAAATGGTATGAATTGGAAATGGAAATGGTATGCATTGACAATGGAAATGGTATGCATTTCCTTTCCATTTCCTTGTATGGTATGCATTGGAAATGGTATGGTATGTTATGGTATGCATTTCTTATGGTATGCATTGGAAATGGTATGGTATGGTACCGCATGCATTGACATTGATGGTATGGTACCGCATGCATTGACATTGACAATGGCAATGGCAATGGTATGGTATGGTACCACATGCATTGGCATTGGAAATGACAATGGAAATGGTATGGTATGCATTGGAAATGGCAATGATATGCATTGCCTTGCCATTGCCATTGGTATGGTATGGTATGCATTGCCTTACCATTGACATTGGTATGGTATGGTATGCATTGCCAATGTAAATGGTATGCATTGGCATTGGTATGGAAATGGTATGCATTGGCATTGGCATTGATATGGTATGGTATGTTATTCATTGGCATTGGAATTGGTATGGTATAGTATGCATTGGCATTGGCATTGATATGGTATGGTATGGTATGCATTGGCATTGGCATTGGCATTGGTATGGTATGATATGAATTTCCAATGGTAAGCATTGGAAGTGACAATGGTATGCATTGTAAATGAAATGACATTGGTATGGTATGGTATGGTATGCATTGGCATTGGTATGGTAGGATATGCATTTCCAATGGTATGCATTGGAAGTGGAAATGGTATGCATTGGAAATGCAATGGAATTGGTATGGTATGTTATGCATTGGCAATGGAAATGGTATGCATTGACATTGGAATTGGTATAATATGGTATGATATGCATTGGCATTGGAATTGGTATGGTATGGTATGAATTTCCAATGGTATGCATTTCCTTGCCATTGTATGGTATGGTATGGTACCACATGCATTAGCATTGGAAATGACAATGGAAATGGTATGGTATGCATTGGAAATGGTATGATATGGTATGATATGCCTTGCCTTGGTATGTGTTGAGTCTCCATTTTGACACTTCTAATTCCCTATATTACCCTCTATCTGATCCTATTCTACCTATTCTATGAGTATATACTTGATTGTTTCCTCCATAAATACACTTGATGACCTTGTCTATATGCATAGAGAGGTAACTTATGATTAAAGCATGGTTTGTTTTGTTTTCTTGAGTTAAAACGATTAAATGTTTGATTTTATAGGATCCTAACTATTTGACTCTTAAGCAGCATTGATTCGGTACCAACAAACACACACAACATTGATCTGGTACCAAAAAACTCGCACAACATTGATTCGGTACTAACAGACCCGCACAACATTGATCTGGTGCCAACACCTGTCTTGCGTTATTCTGGTACCAGCCTGCATTATTCCAGTACCACCCTATTCTATTCCGGTACCACCCTATGTTATTCTAGTACTAGTACACCCTGTGCTATTCCAGTACCAGCCTGTGCTATTCTGGTACCAAAACAATGCGTTATTCCGGTACCATTTTTGCCTGTTCCGGTACCTCCCTTTGCACCTAATCCAATACTTAGATTCATGACTGTGTGTATTCCAGTACCAAACACCTATTTCCATAAATCGTGTGTTGAACGAGTATGTTGTTGGAAATTCCAAGAAGTCCGTTGGATCGAAGCCTCTAAATCATTTTTTCAGGATCACGATCAACTTCATCACTCATGCACTTCGTGTCATGAGGATGAATTCCATTCCTAGAGATTCGATATGAATTGTCAATTGTAATATTTTAAAAACTGATTCATACTTATCCTTAGATCTTGATAGTATCATCTCACCTTCTTTATAAGGGATGTTGTATAGGCGATACATATATATGTATGAATGTAATGAAGAAAGTCGTAAGAACTAGATAATGCATATTGTTTTGATGTACGAGATGATGAACTGCTAATTTGATTTACAAGTTGAAGGAATACAAACGATCTGTCGTGCAATTTCTTGGTATGATTAGAACATTTTAGTCTGTTATCTTTTTAGAGGTACCTGGTTGGTTCGATAAGGGACCACCATCCCAACTAAGGTAAACCTCCTTGTATATGCTTTATGTGATTGTGTGAGTATTTAACAGTGGTGTGTTGTGAATGATTTCAAATCTATTTTAGAAGTTTAGCATAAAATCATTTGTTTCTAAATTGGTGTGAGTAATCAGATACTAAATCAAATAGATAGTTTCTTTTTCTAATACTGCAGGTTGGCATTTAATTGTTTGATGTGTGGGATTGTTAAGAAAATGTTATTTTTAGTTTGTGATTGTAGTGTTCTCAGTAGGTTCATGAACCAAAGGAATTTATCTCTCATTTTCATGTTCTATAATGAAGTCTTTCATTTATGCTGACTGTTCCTTGTACTAAAGAAGGTTTGCTTGAATAGAATAGAGTTAGAGTTTATTTATGTTTCAAGAGCGACTGGAGTTGATTGTTAATCATTGTTTTGATTGCTACAGGAAACAAGCTCTTAAGTTCATCTCTCTAATTTATAAGCCTGGAATGAACAGACTTGTTCCCTAAAGAAGAACCTTTTGATTCACTGTTTTCTTGAGAAGTTTTGTTATCAGTTTTCTCTTCTAAGTTTGAAGTTGTGTGAAGCATTTAGATATCCTAAAACATAGTGTTAATTGTTGTTAGTTTAGTTTCTCTAGGAGATAGAATCAATTTTTATATTTTCCTTTCATGAGCCATTAATGAACGGATCCCTCTCCTAAGCAAGAACTTTAGATCATATGCTTGTTTATGAGTTTTTCTTTCTAATTTCTGAATTGTGTGAAGAGTGTTATCTTTGAAGTGTGAAAATAGAGTATTTTGTTATTGATGGTTTTCTTATGTAATCTATACTAAACAAACATAGGAACCTATCTGTTATCGGCACATATAGTGCATCAACTCTACTTATTACGAATCTCGGTTGATAATTTATGTTTGGTAATATATTATGCAAATAATTGCACCAACATTTTGGTGTCGTTTTCGGGGATTTGTAAACAGTAATAAGTAGTATTTGAATCAGATTGATTTAATGGTTTTGGATTGGTTTATGGATGACCTCAAGGTGAAGAGAAGATGGTAAGATGTGCAGGAAGAGTCCACACATATACTTTGGTGGGGTTGCTCCAAAGTTAGGTTGTCCTCTCTTCTTTTAATGCAAGTATGTTTTCCCTTCTTTTATGAAAAATTATGTTTTTATGATGGGATAACTTGTGCGAACAGATAACCTAGTGATAGCAGGGTCCCAGTAACGCAAGGAGTTCAAGTTTGACGTGTTTTATTTTTGCAAATAGTTTTAATTTCTTAGTTTTAGTATTCAAATCTTTGATGATAAATCATTTTTGGGGTGTTGTAAGAACCCCCGAGTACTAAGTTGTGTTACGAGACATGGATCATCAACTAGCTAGAGTAATTCAAGGATGATCAAGAGCTTGAAGAATGTTCCTCCAAGAAATTTCTCACATTCTAGTAGCAGCTGGGATATATGCCTCTTAGGAAGAGCATTTCTTCACAACGGTCAAGAATCTAGTTGTCTCTCCACAGGAATATTTAGAAGTCTCGTCGAATTCCTCTTGTCAATTTGTTGAGGAGACTAAAGAATCATGGAGAGAATTCAATGGAGAGAAACCAGTGGAACCTAATATTGAGGAGTCCTTATCATGCCTCTCAGCAGATCCTGTATGTACTCCAAAGACCAATCATCTTGAAGAGAATAATCTGCATAGCATGGTAGAGGAGGACATTCAGTGTGACCTAAACAAAGAAGAGAAACAATAATATAATGATCCTATTGAAATATGGTTTCAATTAGTTATTAGGTCACACCACTCTTTTATTTTTCATTATTGCTTGATCTCATCATCAAAGCAGTTGGTCCTTCATACTCTGATATGCATTAAAATTTATCTTTTAAACCCAAGTATGGATATATTTCTAACCCTGTTATGCACATGGCTTCACTAGAAAAATTCATATACCTAGAATACATTTTCTTTTTCTCAATTAGTGTAGGATAGATAAATAAATAAATGTTGCACATCAGTGCAATACAACATATCTTTCATATTTTTCATAGATGGGAATGTCAAAAGCTAATAAACCAGTCTGATTAAGATCTTTCGTTCCTATAGTAGATTTCTTTCTAAAAGTTATTATAATTTTGTTTGGAATTTTATGAGAAGGTAATCTCTTCATCCTTCGAATTCACACATAATACTGGAAGGGTTTCAAATGCGGAGAAGGAATCCTTGTCAACATAAGATAAAACTTAAGGGAGTGCTTCATGACCTATTTCTTCAAATTTATTCTTTTTCCTTAAGTTGTTAAAAATGATGCATTCATGCTTTATCATTACCTATCTATTTTAAGACCACTATTTCACAAGGATGATCAATTAAGTGATCTTTTTAATAGAAGTTGAAACTAAATGTTAATTCCCAACTATTTTATTCATAGCTAATAATGCAACTTTTGACATTTTCCCTAAATTTTATGTTTGTAAGCATGAATAAAAATCTAGTTTTAATTAGTTCTATTGGTTTGTTTTTAGCAGATGTTCGCAACCTTCCGAGAAGCCTTTTTTTTAGCATATCACATTGCTTGCATGAGGCCATGCAAAACCTCAAGCATGGGGGAGTGGTTGCTGATACAATAGTAGTTAGGTTTATTTTCTAATAAAATGGAAGTGGCAACAACAGTAGTGTTTTTCCAGCATGATATTTCAACAGAAAAAATTCATATGTGTCTTCTTGCAGCAATAGTGATTTCTAGAATATTCTACAGCTTGATACTCAAAGTATGCTAGACACAAGGAGAAGCCTACACATTCCAGTTTGTAGAAAACACCAACAACTTCTACAAAGGGCATCCTACAAAGTTCCATACTACAGAGCACTACCCCCAAGTACCTTTTCCAAATTCTCATTGAGTATCAAAATGAAATTTTGTGGTGATACAGTACTAGATAACATCTCTGTGCTATTTCGGTACTGGGAAAAAATCTGCATTCATCCAGTACTGAAAAAAATATGTACTATTTTGGTACTGGGAAAAAAGAAATCTGCGTTCATCTAGTACTCAGGTGATCCGGTACTGGTAATAAGGTGTTGGTAGCTCTAATCATATATTCAAATTTTGCTGCTCGATTTAAGTATTGTGACATATAAATTCAACATTTTTCATTTTATTAAAGAAATTAGACTAATTATGCAGTAAAAATATGGTTACTCTCAATCATTTCACGCTCCCTACCATGAATTTCTGCAAGCCCTCGTATACATCTCCTTGTATATAAATCATTCATCCTATCACTTTGTTTCTTCCCCCTACTCTGTTTTGGTATTGCTCTATTCCGATACTGTCCTATTTTGGTATTATCTATTATGGTACTGCAGAAACATGTTCTGATACCAGTTACCAATCTGATACTGATGCCAAGGTGATATGATCTTTGTCCTGTGCTTAACATCATTTTCACTTCAGGTAATTGGAGGTATGATCTAATATCTTCATGTTCTTTCTATCAAGGATCATGTAAGTTTGGTGTTGAATTGTTTTTACTCTCATGTGCATCTTCCCCCTACATTTCTACACTCAACTCTAAATGAATCATCCTTGCTATCCTTTAAAAGGATATTTTCACATTTAGTTCTATATGATAATGGGTGCACTTGTCTTATTACCTCATCATTTTGAAGAAGTGATTGCTAATTGAAATATCCATTGAAAAGTGGTGACACCATTATGTCAAATACCAACCTAGTTGATTCAAACAAGTTTTTATCCAAGTTTATCTTTACAAGTTTTTCTTGGGAGGTATTGATGAAAACCTCATGTGGTGGACCTCCCTTGCAAAACCTCAATAAACTTTCATGAGAAACCTAATAAGATTAACTAAACGGACCTCTTAGTCATTAACCGAGATGTTCCATTATACATTGAATAACTGAGATTTAAGTTGAATGTGGACAATGTCACCCTTGGGATAATTGCAAACAATTAATTATGTGCCTAATAACTCTAAAACACTCTCGTACCACCTGCCTTCTTTATACACTAAAACTGTCAATGAACAATATACATCATTCTAAATCTTTTGAGTAATATAATAAAAGGGAAGTATCAGGAAGTACAATTAAACCTACCGAGGTACTGAATAGGACTGTTGGCAGTGAGGCTATGCTTGTATGGTACTAAGGTAAACCCGTCGAGGTACTGAACATGCCTACTAGCAGCGAGGCTATGTCGGGTAAAGGGAGTTGAAAAATATAAAGTGGCACACCTAAAACTGAAAAAAAACACCCTTGGGTCTCATTATGAAGCAATCATTATCAAATCAAGGCTAGGAGATGACCTTCATATCTCTCAGATGATGTTCTTAAGAACCTTCAAGTATACACTTTAGAGTTCTATATTTAAAATAAATAGGTTTTCATGAGAAGTGGGACCCTCAGTATATGTAATTCACCTTACCTAAGAAAGAAGAGCTTTGTCTCTAAAAACTTGGATAAGAAACGAGTTAATCATCTTGGGATGTATTCTTTTATGCATTCATCTCTTCAAATGAGATCTAAAACTACGCTTATATCACTTTTATTTTAAAGGTAATCTAGTCGGGGGGGCCTATTAGTCAAAGTCATTATGAAAAATCTTGGCCACTATCCTATAATCATATTAGAGTCACAACCAGCCCTTTCTCCTAACTTTGATTGAAAACATATTGGATAAGACCTAACATCAAATCACTAACATATATAAGCTATTACTCATGACTCCACTTTCCCGTCATAACTACTTTTTCCATGGGTTAGAAGTGTGAAGCATAGACCAGGAATTTTATATTGTATAACAGGAAATTAGGAGCTGAAGAAGGGTGGAATGCCAAGAATTCTTGATCAAGTGAGGAGTACCATCAATTTTGAAAATTTTGAAGATCATTGGTGCATGAGGAGATGCAATGACTTAAGCATGGGGGTATGTTGAGTCTCCATTTTGACACTTCTAATGCCCTATATTACCCTCTATCTGATCCTATTATACCTATGATATGAATATATACTTGACTGTTTCCTCCATAAATACACTTGATGACCTTGTCTATATGCATAGAGAGGTAGCTTGTGATTAAAGCATGGTTTGTTTAGTTTTCTTAAGTTAAAACGATTAAATGTTTGATTTTGAAGGATCCTAATTGTTTGAATCTTAAGAAACATTGATATGGTACCAAAAAACTCACACAACATTGATCCGGTACCAAAAAACTCGCATAGCATTGATCTGGTACCAACAGACCCGCACAACATTGATCTCATACCAACACCTATCTTGCATTATTCTGGTACCAGTATGCGCTATTCCAATACCACCTTGTGCTATTCTAGTACCAGCGCACCCTGTGCTATTTCGGTACCAACCTATGCTACTCCGGTACCAAAACAATGTGTTATTCTGGTACCAGTTTTTCCCGTTCCGGTACCTCCCTTTGTGCCTAACCCGGTACTCAAATTCGCGACTGTGTGTATTCTGGTACCAAACACTTGTTTCTAGAAATCGCTTGTTGAACGAGTATGCTATTGGAAATTCCAAGAATTCAGTTGGATCGAAGCCTCTAAATCAGTTTTCAGGATCACGATCGACTTCATCACTCATGCACTTTGTGTCATGAGGATGAAGTCCATTCCTAGAGATTCGATATGAATTGCCAATTGTAATATTTTAAAAATTAATTCATACTTATCCTTAGATCTTGATAGTATCGTCTCACCTTCTTTGTAAGGGATGTTGTATAGGTGATACATATATATGTATGAATGTAATGAAGCAAGTCGTAAGAACCAGATAATGCATATTTTTTTTATGTAAGAGATGATGAATTGTTGATTCGATTTACAAGTTGAAGGAATACAAACGATCTGTCGTGCAATTTCTGGGTATGATTAGAACGTTTAAGTCTGTTATGTTTTTAGAGGTACCTGGTTGGTTCAGCAAGGGACCACCGTCCCAACTAAGGTAAACCTCCCTGTATATGATTTTTGTGATTGTGTGAGTATTTAACAGTGGTGTGTTCTGAATGATTTCAAATATATTTTAGAAGTTCAACATAAAATCATTTGTTTCTAAATTGGTGTGAGTATTCAGATACTAAATCAAACAGATAGTTTCTTTTTCTAATACTGCAGGTTGGCATTTAATTGTTTGATGTGTGGGATTGTTAAGCAAATGTTATTTTGAGTTTGTAATTGTAGTGTTATCAGTAGGTACAGGAACCAGAGGACTTTATCTCTCATTTTCATGTTCTATAATGAAGTCTCTCAGTTATGCTGACTGTTCTTTGTACTAAAGAAGGTTTGCTTGAATAGAACAGAGTTAGAGTTTATTTATGTTTCAAGAGTGACTGGAGTTGATTGTTAATCACTATTTTGATTTCTACGGGAAACAAGCTCTTAAGTTCATCTCTCTAATTCATAAGCCCTAAATGAACAAACTTGTTCCCTAAGGAAGAACTTTTTGATTCATTGTTTTATTGAGAAGTTTTGTTATCAGTTTTCTCTTCTAAGTTTGAAGTTGTGTGAAGCATTTAGATATCCTAAAATAGAGTGTTAATTGCTATTAGATTAGCTTCTTTAGGAGATGGAATCAAAGTTTATATTTTCCTTTTGTGAGCCATTAATGAATGAATCCATCTCCTAAGAAAGAACTTTAGATCATATCCTTGTTTATGAGTTTTTCTTTCTAATTTCTGAATTATGTGAAGAGTGTTATCTTTGAAGTGTGAAAACAACGTATTTTGTTATTGATGGTTTTCTTATCTAAGATATACTAAACAGACATAGGAACCTATCTGTTATTGGCACATATAGTGCATCAACTCTACTGATTACGAATCTTGGTTGATAATTTATGTTTGGTAATATATTATGCAAATAATTGCACCAATAGTATGGTATGGTATGGTATTTCTTTCCTTGATATGGTATGTTATGGTATGCCTTGCCTTGCCTTGGTATGGTATGGTATGGTATGGTATGCCTTGTCATGCTATGCCTTGCAATGCCTTGCCTTTCCTTCACTTTCCATGTCTTGTCTTTCCATACCATGCCTTTCCATCCCATGCCTTTCCGTGTCATGTCATACCATGCCATTCCATGCCTTTCCTTGCATTCACTTGGCATGCATTTCCTTTTCCATTCCATGCCTTAACATACCATGCCATTCCTTTCCATGCATTTCCTTTCCTTTACTTTCCATTTCTTGTCTTTCCATACCATTCATTTCCATGTCATGCCATGTCATGCCATTCCATGCCTTGCCTTGCATTCAGTTGGAATGCATTGCCTTTTCCATGCCATGCCTTTCCATACCATGCCATTCCTTTCCATGTCATGCCTTACCATGCCTTTCCTTTCCATCACTTTCCATGTCTTGTCTTTCCATACCATGTCTCTCCATGCCATGCCTTGACTTCACTTGCCATGCCTTTCCTTTCATTCCCTTTCCATGCCATCAAGGGATTCATATGCAAAAATTACAATAAAAGGATTCATTAAGCATCTAATTCTACAACTTGTTATCCCATATTTCTTATATAAAAATACTTGCATGAGAATTCCAATGTTTTGGTCAATGGGGCATAGTGCAATTTCTAAAGAGGATGTCGATTTTCAAGAAAATTGTGTCAAGAATTTTTTGGTAGTGTAGTCGTGTGGGCCTTGACAAAATATACTTTTGGGAGCTTACGAAACTTTTTTATGCCACTCGGTTTGGATTTTATGTCCCAGACCAAATTGGCCACAGGTCCCTGAATGGCTTGAAGAGGCGAGTTGAAACTCACATTAAAACTCAAAACAAGACTCGGATGGGAGAACCCTTAGCAACATTGTATCTAGAGAACCAAGTTTCAACTAGGGGGGGCCCTCCGCTATCATTCCATCCATCGAAAAACCATTTTTTTGAGTATCTCTGGCACTAGGGTTTTACTCAATGAGGCATAATGCAATTTCTAAAGAGGAGGTCAATTTTCAAGAACATTATGCCGGGCATATTTAGGTAGTGTAGTCGCATGGGCCTTGAAAAAATATACTTGTGGTTACATAACTTCATTATGCCACTCGCTTTGGATTTTATGCCCCCAAACCAAATTGGCCACATGTATCTAAATGGCTTGAAGAGACGAGTTGCAACTCGCAATAAAACTCAAACCAGGACTCAAATGCATGAAACATCAGTTGCATTGGATCCATAGAACCAGGTTTCAACTAGGGGATCCCCTCCACTATCATTCCGTCCATCGAAAAACCATTTGTTGGAGTATCTCTGGCACTAGGGTTTTGGTTAATGAGGCATAGTGCAATTTCATAAGAGGAGGTCGATTTTCAAGAACACTGTATCAGGAATTTGTGGGTAGTGTAGTCGTGTGGGGCTTGGAAAAATAGACTTTTTGGAGTGTATGAAACTACATTATGCCACTCGGTTTGGATTATATATCCCTGGACCAAATTGGCCACATGTCTCTAAATCGCTTGAGGAGGAGAGTTGCAAATCAGGATAAAACTCAAATCGAGACTCGGATGGGCGAACCGTCAGTTGCATTGGATCTGTAACACTGAGATTCAACTAGGGGCCCCCCTCCACTATCATTCTGTCTGAAAAAAAATCATTTGTTGGAGTATCTTCGGCACTAGGTTTTTGGTCAATGAGGCATAGTGCAATTTCTGAAGAGGAGGTCAATTTTCAATAACATTGTGTTGGGCATTTGTGGGTAGTGTAGTCGAATAGGCCTTGGCCAAATAGACTTGTGGTAGCTTATGGAACTTTGTTATGCCACTTGGTTTGGATTTTATTACCCTAGACCAAATTGGCCACATGTCCATGAATGATTTGAAGAGGTGAGTTGCAACTCATGATAAAACTCAAACTAAGACTCAGATGGGTGAACTGTCAGTTGCATTGGATCTGGAGAATTGATTTTCAACT
>ML783156.1:95071-111990 GCA_009831015.1 Picea engelmannii | reverse complement strand
ACACTTGAGGATATTGAAGATCTATAGGTGACTGAGGTAACCAAGGATATCTAAGCCGAAATTCTGAGGAAAGTGAAGAAAAGAAGGCCGAAATGCAAGGAAGGATAAATTCTTTTGATGGTGTTTTCTAAGGTATGTTATTTTTAGGTCATCTCACCATTTTCGCTATAGCTATTTTTCTATAATGATTCAGATCCTGAAATTTCTATGCAAGTGAGAAAACATAGCCAGGTATCTATGGTTATAAATTCATTTTGTGGGTCATTTTATTTTGGTAGTTACACTCTGTGGAAAATAGGGTTTGTGGCTAGTCTTAAAACTAGTAAAAATCAGGTGTTTCGGGTAAAAACGTCATAACTTCTTCATAACAGATCCAAATTCAATGATACCAAATGTGTTAGTTAGGGTACAGTATTTGGTAGGCTCTATAATAGGTTTAGATCATTTCATAAAATATTTTGTCTAGGGCACGCTCCACAAGGTCGCTCTCTAGAATAAGCCAGAATTCAACAAGGTGTGCCATTTTTGCTATAACTCCTTGGTTCCAAGTAGTGCCACTTGGAGGAATTTCATAAAACATTCTGAAGAACATTTTGTATCATTTTAATATCTTTATTCAGTATAGGTACAAAGTTATGATTATTTCAAGTTAGGGTTGTTGACTAATCCAAAACTAGTCATGGTTGAGACAAGCAATTGATGAGTTGGCACATACATGAGGTGTATAGTTGATGATGTTGGTACATATTGATGATTTATTGAGTATTTGACACATGATTGGTATATACGTGGTACATGGTTGGATGCACTTGTTTATGGTATAGGTTGATTACAGGTTGTTTGGCACAGGTTGGTGCATGGTTGATGCTATTGTTTATGGTACAGATTGATATCTGTTGAGGATTGTTGCCTCATCTCAGTTGGTGCTGAGAATGTAAGCTGAGTCTTGCATATAGAGTTGGTGTTCTTATAGAGTTGTACTCTATTCAATTGTTGTTGAAAAACCCTCGGATTGAAGTCCATAATAAAAATAAAAATTGTACATACATCTTGTGTTCCTTGTGGAGATGATTTGTTGATATATGTTGTTGATATCTATTCACATCTAACTGATTATTAATGACAGAAATGAGTAATGGGTAAATTTCGAATGCTAACTAATGAGTTTTATGTAAGAGGGAAGTTTTGGGAAAAAGATCCCCATACTCATTCACCGCCCCCCCTCTAGGTGTGGTAGGTGTGTCCAACATCTACAACATTTTCCCAGAACTATAAGGGAAAACCAACATGCAATCTCATACTCCTTGCACACTCCATGATTGTCCCGTTCATCCTTTCTGACACACCATTTTCTTATGGTGTTCCTGGAACTATCTTCTCTCTACGAATCCCATGGTATGAACAGTAATAATAAAAATCCTTGCTGCAATATTCACCTCCATTGTCTGATCTAAGAAACTTCAACCTTTTTCCTGTCTCATTCTCAACCAAACCTTTCCATTTCTTAAAAGTATAAAAAAAATCAATTTTTTGTAGAATGCAATAAACCCAAGTTTTTCTATTTGCATCATCAATAAAAGTAACATAATAACGAGAGAGACCAAGACATGATACCTGAGCTAGTCCCCATACCTTTGTATGCACAAGCTCTAACCTTTCACTCTTTTTTTCTTTTTTGACTCTGAGAAATATGACTCTATTCTATTTTCCATAAACACAATGCTCACAGAAATCCAAATCAATTTGTTTAAGATTTGGCAACAAAATTGTTTTTTGAAGTATCTGCATCCCCTTCTCACTCGTGTGTCCAAGCCTATGATGCCACAATGTTGTACTCACTCCTGTAAAAGCTAAAGAGATAAAAGAGTCAGTATTACTAGTACATAAATAAAATATACCTACCTTCTCTCCTTTTTCTATCACCAGTGTTGCGATAAAAATTGCAACGAGGATTTCACCCGCAAAGTATTGCTAAAATCCTATTATTATAAGATAATGATATATATAATACTAGTAGGTGGGACCTCCTTGTATATTAGAGGATCATATGAGGTTCTTATTTGATATTTGTGCTTCTGTTCGACATTTCTTATAGGGTTCTACGTGATTGATGATGAAATATTGGTTTTATTTGCGACATAATAGCAAATGGATAATGCGTAATATGTGTTGGTTCTGATTGATCTAAGATCTAAATTCCATATTGTACGAATGGCTTATATTCACTGTTATCACATTTCTATTAGCGCCATGATTTGTTACATGTTGCACCTGCTCAAGACACATGTTAATTGTAATAAGAGATAAAAGCAATATGAGTAAAAACATCCAAGGAAGATGAGTTATCCTATACTATACTATGCTATGCTACACTATATGCATTTGAAAATTAAAAGGATTGATGTTAGTCCTAACTAGCAATGTTAGTGGATGTTAGTGGCTATACAATATATTGAGTCATATGAAGGCACATTCGATATGCCTTATGGAATGTTTGACATTAGTTAGTATGGATCGAGTGGCACAATTGGCAAGTAATGGATGCTAGTTTCGATGCATGGATTAATTGATGGTTGGATGGCGTGTACTAAGTAATTGAATGAGTAGAGGATGGAAGCAATGTGCATTTACTGCAAGTCACTCCATACCTCTCCCATTGTTCGTCACCCTAGGTTGGCTATTGTTCAATTGTTGTTCGTTGTGGTTAAGCTCTGATTTTCAGGCGAGGAAAGAACTGCTCGACCAAGCTTGCGTTTTTAAGGCTATTTGGTTACAGGTATGTTTTGTTTTCCATCCATGAACTCACTTTGTTATGAAATAGATGTTGGATCAATGATGTATTGGTCTATGCTTTTCTTGAGGCTGGAAACTGTGTAAACTCATGATGTTTCTTTGGAATGGTTGTTTGTGTGTTATTCATTGCAAATGGAAGATTGGATGGTTTAAGTCACGATTTTATTGACTGTTCTGTGTGATGGAAGCCATGAAGGCTCTATGTTGTCTTTATGGGTTTCTGTTGGAGGGCTTCATTTGGTCCAGACTTGTTGTCCGTCTCCACACAATTATTGTCACTATACCCAGTTGTATTTGTTATTATGAGGTTGTTGTGTTTGATTTTGAACCACCTTGTGTCACTGCATTTCGTTTTCCACGGGGTCATGAGCTCATGTATGATTATGGTTTCTGCACAGTTGGTTATGGTGGCTATTATGCCAAGAGGCTTGCCTTAGGGTTGGTTTCTATTAAATGGCTCTGCATTTTTACTTGCATTATTCGATTTTTTGGGAAAACCACCAGGTTTATACCCATGCGTGTTCTCGGGGTTATTGCTGGCCATTTTTTCTCCTCTGTTCATAGTCTCTCCTACCTGGTGTGAACTGTCACCCTGTCATACAAGTTAATGGTTATATGGCATGTGTGTCCACTGTGTTATCTCAAAGGGTTCTCACCTTCTGTTGGCATGGTCGACTCCAGTCTCCCTGTGTTGAGTGAAGCTTTGATTATTCAGAACCCGCCTTCGATTATTCAAAGCCTGTTTTTGATATTTAATCCATTTATATCCTGTCGGGTATATTGTTGATTGTTATCAGTTGGTGGAGTAGTGTCAACAGTAGTGATTATTGGCTCTTCTCTGTTAATATCATTTAAAGTGGTTTTTATTATTGGTAGATAGTCATTGTGTTATTTATGGTGACAGTTGAATTGATAGCTTGGCATGGTTTAATTAGTTGGTTTCGGATATGGAAATGTACACACAATCGTTGCCTCTTGTGTTGTAGAAATTGGATTGCTAACCCAACATCAATTTATGGTTTGATTGTTTCACAGTGATGCTTCTTGCGTTATGTGTTGGTCTGTGTATGTTTCCTATAGCTTGGTATAAGTTGAAATGGTGGTTGTTGTCACTGTGTGTTTAAAATTTCCTGATCAGGATCATTGAAATTGAAAGGATTGATAGTTGTGATTTGGTTGTATGTTGTGTATGTTTTATGGATAAAGTGCATCGTATCAGAGATGGGCACGGGTTTTATAATAGTATTGTTCCATTGCAATTTAATTGATAAGTTGGTTAGAGGAATGAAATCAAACACGTTTTAAAAGAACTTGTTTCTGTGTTTGATTTGAGGAGATAATTCATGGACAGTGGTTGATGTTTTGATGTTGAACATAGTGGAAACAAATGATTGTGTGTTCATTTGGATTTTTTTTTAAATATTAAATGGGACAAAAGAGAGGAAACAAAATTCGTATACATATTGTTTTGGAAGGCATATTATTTTGACTATGATGACATTGAATTAAGGATTTAAATGTGAATAGTGAGCAAGTTTAACACACAATGATGATTAAATTATACACAGTAATTGTTTAATTGATCACAATAATTATTTGGTTAGTTTTGGATCGTTTGCATTAAATACATATTTGTTTTATGGATTACTTAATTAATTTTGTGAACAATATCTGCTCTTTTCCCCTACCATTATTTCACTTTTCACTAATTACAATCCCCTCTCCTTCCCATATTCATTATCCACTCCTTGTTCCTAAAATTTAATTACAGTTAAGAGGAACTATGTATTGTAATGGTTTGAAATCGCAGTTTCTTGGATGGATTACAGTGATATGTTCTTTGGTTTACATTACAGTTGATTGTTTGTTGTCTGTGAGCAGTAATTGTGATATTTTCCCCCTCATTTTAATATTTTTCGCTCAATACAACACCTCACATATCCAAAAATATTTGTTTACCCCCTTCTCATTGAAAATGATTAAACAATTTGCATGGATTGGATTGCATGAGTCTGATATGTCACTGAGCTTGTTAACACATGAATTTGCAGCCTACTTCATAGGACTCAAGCAGTAACTAAGATTTACCCTCAGGAGCATTATGGTGTAAATAATGTGGCATTCTACCCATGATTTCCACAAGAAGAATGAAAATGTTTGAGGTCTAAACATTTCAAACACCCTCAAAATTCAATCAAAGGGTGTGTTTTCAACCCCTTGGTCAAAAGTTATCGCATAAAGTTGTCAAGGCCCACAGGTCCCAGCCATGATTGCAAAGAGAAACACTTAGAGCGGTCTAATATGGACTCATATCAAGAGAGCGATCAAGTTCAGTTTTCAGTGGAGGAGATCTGGACCGTTGAATCATGGGGAATCGTGGACCTTCGATTTGAGGCAAGCGCAGAATCAGAAATCAATAGAAGGGAGGTGGGTATTCTTTCAACTTATCGAGATGAAAAATATCGATATGCAAAGAGGAGATCTGAACCATTGGATCATGGGGAATATTGGACCGTTGATCTGAGGCAAGCGCAAAATCAAAAATCAGGAGAAGGGAGTTGAGTATTATTTCAACTTCCCGAGACGCAAAATCACGATATGCAAAGAGGAGATATGGACCATTGGATCACGGGGAATCTTGGATCGTCGATCTGAGGCAAGCGTAGAATCAGAAATCGGGAGAAGGGAGGTGAGTATTCTTTCAACTTCCCGAGACATGAAATCTCGATAGGCAAAGGGGAGATATGGACCATTGGATCACAGGGAATCGTGGATCGTCGATTTGAGGTAAGCGCAAAATTGAAAATTGAGAGAAGGGAGGTGAGTATTCTTTCAACTTCCCGAGACATGAAATCTCGATACGCACCTTTTGGATAGGCTCTTGGTCATATCCGAGGTCACATTGTTGAAGTTTAAGGAGAGGAGATGGCGCTCACTAGGTTCCAGTTCGCGAGTTTGGAAATCGGGAGAATCGGGAGTGGCTCACATCAAAGCACCCGAAACATGAAATCGCGAGGCACCTTTTGGGTAAGCGCTTGGTCACAGTCAAAGGTAATATAAATTAAGACTGGGTCCACAAAGGATCTTATCACCTACAACACTCATAGTGGTCACAGGGGAAGATTTGCAGAGCCTCGAAATGTCAATATTGAATCGAAGAAGTCATGGGCGCCGCTTGGAAACAGTCATGGGTGTCAAGCCTCGTCATGATCCCAATGAAGGAAGTTATTGAAGATAGGGGCGAAATTTGAGACCTCGTCTCACCCCATAAATGGAAATCATTGCAGAGAGCAGCCATGAAGGTAGACAGTCCACTCGAATCTCCCTCCAAGATGGTTTTTCCTGTAAAATGCATAGTTGTGCCTGTCTCGCATCTGACATGAGAAATCTTGCATAGTCTGACACAGCGGGCGCCAACCAAAAACTTTGAAGGCAATGGCCCGATCACACTCCTAGTAGTTGCAACAATTTTTAGTATATATAGGCAGTTTTGATATTTTGTTAAGGTCGAATGAGTTAGGCTCCTTGCTATTGTAATATTTTGATTGAGAACAATTGGTTCTCTGGTTATGTATTTTTTTTTAACATCTTGGTTAATCTAAGTCATCTTTCTTACGCCATTTTATTTGCCTCTGATACTGAGAGAGTTCATGTTTGATTGATTCACATGGATTGTTGTAACTATATTATGATACATGTTTGATTATAGTACTATTATGATTTCTTTCAGCTTCCTTGAAATTTGAATCCAAGAGGACCTTGTGTTTAATTTTTTCCTCCTTAGGCTGTTGGAAAATATGATGTTCATAGTGGACCTCTACACCTTTCTCACTAAATCTTCCTCCTACTCACCCTTACTCCAACTTACTGACTGAAGTTGATTCAAGACCTTAATGGTTGGTGCATGCTAGTCCAGATTTCTGAGTTAGAAAGCTACTATTATTGATTTCTCTCCATTTGACCAGTCAAAACTCAATTACCCGTGACATATAAACTGATGGGTATTAGGCTTACCTTAAATGAAATCTGAAGGTGACTTCTAGTGCTAATATTTCTGGCACTGTTGTTGGGGAATGAATTGAAGACTTTTCCCTGGGATAGAATGACAAAGAAGCTCTAATTCTGAAGGTGCATGATATATCAGTGCCATTGAAGATTACAAATTGCACCTGGCGAATCCATTGTTTTGACTCCACTGTTTCAGTTCTAGCTCCTAAAGGCAGACACACGAGGTCCACTTCACTACTGCCTCTAGCAACGTCTGAAGTTGACCTAGAGGAAATTATCAGAAAGGGAAAGCCTGCTAAAAAAGGTACCTGCACTGTTGTACCAAGTTTTTCTAATAATTTGCGTAATACCTCTTTACAAACTCCAGTAACTGTTTCTGATTCTCCTATTATACAAACTACTGGAGTTTCAAGAAATTTAAATTTTCGGAGTTTTCCTGCCGATTTCTCCTCTCCTATTCTTGGTTTGGAAGGAGAGAGATTTGACACCCCTTTCTCCCCCAAAGTTGTGAAGTGGAAGGAGAGAGATTTGACCTTAGATGACTTTCCTACTCCTCCTCCTATTAGTGTTGTTGCATCTATAGAAGGGGAAACCTATGTTACCTCTAGCCCCTCATCTTTATCTCTTAACGCTCAGCCTTTTCATTTTTCTCCCAGAATCACAACCCCAATCTCACCTGTTCGAACTCCATCTCCTCTTGGTTCTCCTCCATTTCACACTCCAATGGTAGGAGCCAATCCCCCTAGAACTAGGATGGAAGTTATAATAGATGCTAGGTATTCCCCTCTTGTTTTTCCTCAACCTCTGAATTTCCTCCCAATGGATGACTACCTTAAGCAGTTGCCCAAGTTCACAGGTGCGGGAGACATAACTGCAAAGGAACACCTTGAAGCCTTTTATAGTTTTACATATTGTCATGTCATCATGGATGCAAATGTATGGGTGAGGATTGTTTTTCATAGCCTTGAGGGTGAGGATAATAAGTGGTTTAGGGCCTTGCCTCCTGGATCTATTGATGGGATTGAAGCCCTAGATGAAGCCTTCTTAAAGAATTAGGGGGATAGAAAGGATTTCCTTTACTATATTATAGAGTTTGGATCATTGAAGAAAAAGGAAGGGGAATCTATTTCTCACTTCTCAAAGAGATTTAATAAAATGTATAGAAAAATTCCCACTGAGGTTAAGCCTACATAAACCTCTACAAAGATTACTTATTCTAGTTCTTTTGACCTTGATTTTTGCCTCTTGTTAAGAGAAAGAAGAGCTTCCTCCTTGGCTCATATGAAATATGCAGCCATTGAAGTAGAATCCAATATTATGGTAGTTGATGAGCTTAGGAGTAAGGATGACAGGGAAAGAAGAAGGGGAAGTTCTGAAACTTCAACCTCTTCCTCTGTTGCCCACCCTCAAGATGATGAGATTACCAAATTAGTAAAATCTCTTGTTGTTGATATGGAGAAGGTAAAACTTGAATCAAGACATAACTATAGAAATACTCAAAACTCTGATAACAGAGGTACCTTCAAGAGACCTAATAATGCTCCTTAGATACTTCCAAGAGAGCCCAGAAACAGAGGAAGGGATGATCAAAGGATCCAAACCCCTTTACAAAACAACCTTGTATATGAAAATGATGAAGAAGATGATCCTAAGATCCATTTATTGGGTGACACCCCTCCATCCCCTCACTTGACCAAGTCTTCATATGGGGAGTCCTTGATGGATAATCAAATAAATGAATTAAGTAAGGGAGAGAAGGAAAAAAAGAATCCTAGTAAATATAATCTGAGATCTAAAAAGAAGGGGGAAAATAATAATTCTTTAGATCAACCCTCAAAACAAGAGAATTATGCCAAGGCTGTGACAGTTGGTAGCAAGAAAAAAGACACTCAAAACCCCCCAGTTTTGATTGAGGATCCTACCCCATAAGTCAAGGAGATTATGAAATCTTCATCTTCCTTCAGTTTTGGAAATGAGATCCAAAAAATCAAGATCCCTGTACCATTTTTGGAACTGATAAAAAATGAAGAATTTAGAGAGTGTCTTTCCGAAGTGTTGTTTCCTAAAGCCTCCTCGAAATCCATTGATTCAGTAAATCTGCAAGATGAAAAGCCAGCAGCCATATTAGGTCCTTTGATAGAAGATAGAGATGATTCTTCCCCACCCTTTTATACATCACTGAACATACATGATAAAGTGCTACATAATTGTTTGTTAGACTCAGGGGCATCTCACAATATCATGCCCAAAACAATCATGGATGAACTTGGATTAGAGATCAAAAAGGCCTACCATGACTTATATTCCTTTGACTCTAGGAAAGTGAATTTTCTTGGGGTCATCAAATATTTGGTTGTGACCTTATTTCATTTTCCCATGAAAAGTGTGGTCATGGACATTGTAGTGGTTGATGTTCCCTCCCAAGTTTGGCATGCTATTGTCAAGATCTTGGATAAAAAGACTTTGGGGAACTTTAAAAATGGACCTCACATATGCCACCATTCATGTATTTGGAGGTGAGCATAGAAGACTTTACAAAGAAGCTTAGTTGGCCTACATCATTACTGATGAAAAATACCCCACCAACCATCCTATTTTTTCTATTGACATTGATTTGGGATCTAGCCTATTGCAGCTCATTGATGCTTCTGAAAACCCTCTTAAAATCAGAAAACTATCCATCACTTCTTGTGAAACCCCTTCTCCAACTACCCCTGTTTGGAATATGTTCTTTGATGGATCCTCTTCTAAGGAAGGTGTTGGTGCCAGAGTGGAATTTGTTTCACCTTGTCAAGAGACTATACCTTTGTCATACAAGCTAGAATTTGAAACTACAAATAATGTGGCATAGTATGAAGCTCTTGTTTTGGATTTAATGGATGCAAAGGACATGGGGATTGAAGAGCTTTAAGTATTTGGGGATGTAGAATTAATTGTTAATAAGATCAAAAATATTTATCAAGCCAAGCACCCTAAGCTTAAGACTTAGAGAAATGAAGTATGGGACCTAGTTGACAGTTTCTTCCTACCTTTCAAAATTTCATTTATTCCAAGAGAGGAGAATACCATGGCTGATTCTTTGGTTGTTTCAGCAAGCCATTTTAGAGTCCCATTGCAACCTAAACTCAAGTATGATATAGGGGTGAAATATAGACCCTCTGTACCTGACAATATCAAGCATTGGAAGGTGTTTGAGGATGATAATGAAATCAAAAATTTTCTTGAGTCTGTTGATGAGTTCTTTGCATTACATATTGATCAGGATCATGATTCTGAAAGTAGTCCTCATGTTGATGTATTTTTAAATAAAATTGTTAATCACCTTATTGTTCAACTACCTAGCAACCACATTCTGAAGGGACTAGTTCCTTTAGAAATGTTGTTCGATGGGAATGATGTGGCAGTAAAGGTTAAAGGCTCAGCTAATGATGTTGATATAACTGAGTACAATATTGGTACAGAGAAAGATCCCAAATTTGTCAAGTTGTCAAGAAGCTTGTCAAGAGAGAAAAGGGCCGAATATGCTGAGCTGTTGAAAGAGTTCGTTGATGTGTTTTCCTAGACATATGAAGATTTCAGGACATATGACACAAATATCATTGAGCACAAGATCCCATTGAAGGAAGATTCCAAGCCATTTAGGTAGAAGTTGAAACAAATAAATCCTATGTTGCTACCCATTATGGAGAAAGAAGTAAAAAGGATTTTGGATGCCCAGATTATCATTCCTTTGAGGTATTCTGAATGGGTGGCCAACTTGGTCCAAGTGAGAAAGAAAAATGGATAAATCAAACTTTGTGTGGATTTTCGAAATCTGAACATAAGCTCTAAGAAAGACAATTACCCCTTGCCCAAGATGGAACACATATTACAGAGGGTGACAGGGCATCCAGAATGTCTATGATTGATGGATTTTATGGCTACAATCAAGACTCTATATTTCATGAAGACAAAGAGAAGACAACATTCACCATTTCTTGGGGTGCATTCATGTACACGAAGATGCCCTTTGGATTGATAAATGCAGGAGCAACCTTTCAACGAGCCATGGAAATACATTTTATTGGAGAGAAGGACAAGTTTGTAGTCATTTATTTGGATGACATAATAGTGTTCTCACAATATGATAAAGAACATTATGATCATTTGAAAAGAGTCTTATTGAAATGTAGAAGATTTGGCCTCTCTCTAAATCCAAAAAAATCATTATTTTCCATGAAAGAAGGGAAATTATTGGGGCACATTGTGTCAGTTGAGGGAGTAGGGATTGATTCAAGCAGTGTAGAAGCTATCCAAACTTTGTCACTCCCTAGATCCAAGAAATAAGTCCAGTCTTTCTTGGGGAAAATTAATTTTCTGAGAAGGTTTGTTTCAAATTTTGTTGAGTTGGTAAAATTCATCACATCCATGTTGAGGAAGGGAAATGAGATCAAGTGGACTTATGAAGCTTGTAATTCTTTCAATCAAATAAAGAAGGCCTTGAATGAAGCACATGTGCTTATCAATCCTGAATACTCCAAGGAGTTTTTGATTTTCTCTTTTGCTTCATCTAACACAGTAACAACTGTTTTATTGCAGAAGAATGTTGAAGGGTTAAAGCAACCCATTTCCTTTTTCAGTAGGGCACTGAGAGATGTTGAAATAAAATATGGCATCATGGAAAATCAGGACTATGCATTGGTTAAAGCTCTCAAAGCTTTCATATTTTATGTGCTACATTCAAAATTCATTGCATATGTCCCTTCAGCTTCTGTGAAGGAGATCCTCATTCAGCCTGACATAGACGGAAGAATGAGCAAGTGGATTGCCAAGATCCTTGAATTTGATCTTAAAATAAAGCCTACCAAATTGGTTAAAGGTCAAGGTTTAGATAGACTGTTGGCTGAATCTAATTGTGAAGCCTTGGGGGTCAATTTCATCAACATTTGTTCAGAGAATCAACAAGCTAAATTGTATGATGAAAATCCTCCAGTTCACAATCCAATGGCAGGATGCATTTGGTATAAAGATATTATATTTTTCCTACAAAAGTTGCAGCTTCCTAAGGGCATGGAAAAGAGAAAGGTAAGATCTTTGAAGCTCAAATCAATTAAATATTTTTTGATTGATCAAGTCTTACATTGGAAAGACCCTTTAGGAGTTTTATTGAGATGCCTATACCCACAGGAAGCCCAAAAGATTATATATGATTTTCATGATAGTTTGTATGGGGGGCATCACTTCTGGAGAAACACAGCCTATAAAATTCTCAGGGCTGGGTATTTTGGCCTAGTCTCTTTAATGATGTTTGTGCAAAGATCAGGGTTTGTGTTAAGTGTCAGAAATTCTCTGGAAAGAAGCAACTCAAGTCTTTGCCACTAAAACTCGTGGTAGCTTCAGGGCCCTTTCAGCAGTGGGGCGTAGATTTTATTGGGGAAATTCATCCTACTTCAAGTGGTCAACATAGGTGGATCTTGACTACCACAGACTACTTTACCAAGTGGATAGAGGTCATCCCCACAAGAAATGCTTCTCACAAAGTAATAATCAGTTTTCTTGAAGATATTATGGCAAGATTTGGTTGTCCAAACTGAATTGTCACGGATAATGTTGCAGCTTTCCAGGCTGAACCACTGATTAAGTTTTGTGAATAGTTTGGAACCACATTGATTCACTCTAATCCTTACTACCCCCAAGGGAATGGACTGATAGAGTCCTATAACAAGAGCCTTATTAAGATCATCAAAAGACTGTTAGAGGACAACAAGAAGGCATGGGATTTGAAGCTTAAATTTTCTTTGTGGGCTGACAGAGTGACAACAAAGAGATCTCTTGGAATCTCTCCTTTCCAGTTTGTATATGGATTTGAAGCCATTTTTCCTTCTCAGCTTGCCTTACCTATGGAAAAATTATTCCAAGACTACTAGGGAGAACCAAATGATATGATTAGGAGAATACAACAATTGGTAGAAGTGTTGCAGACTAGAGAGAAACTATTGAAAAAAGCACATGACCATCAACAGAAGATCAAGTAGGCCTTTGACAAGAAGGTAAACAAAAATGATTTCCAGCTAGGAGATCTAGTACTCGAGTGGGATGCACCTACACAGGATAAAGGCAAGTACGGTAAATTTGAGGCCTTATGGATCGAGCCCTTCAAAATTTCTGAGGTTTTTTCAAATAACACTTACAAGTTGCAGGATTTGGAGGATGTTGAATTTTTTGGTAGCCCTGTAAATGGATATTTTCTTAAGAAGTTTTTCACTTAAGCCATGAATGGCTTCCCACGTCATTGTAAATATAATTTTTCTTTTATTTTTGTTTTTATAAGTGACTCCACAACCCAACACTAAAGCACTGGAGCTACAAAAGAAGTTCTTAGAGCCTCACAAGGAGCTCTATATCCCCCATGGAGCCTATATGTTAACACATGAATTTGCAGCCTACTTCATAGGACTCAAGCAGTAACTGAAGTTTACCCTCAGGAGCATTATGGTGTAAATCATGTGGCATTTTTCCCATGATTTCCATAGGAAGAATGCAAATGTTTGAGGTATGAACAACTCAAATGCCCTCAAAATTCAGTCAAAGGGTGTGTTTTTTACCCCTTGGTAAAAAATTATCGCATAAAGTTGTCAAGGGCCGCAGGCCGCAACCATGAGCGCAAAGCGCAACACTTAGAGCAATCTAATATGGACTCAAATCAAGCAAGTGAGCAAGTTCAGTTTTCATCAGAGGAGATCTAGACCATTGGATCATGGAGAATCGTGGACCGTCGATTTGAGGCAAGTGCAGAATCAGAAATCGAGAGAAGGGAGGTGTGTATTCTTTCAACTTCTCAAGACATAAAATCTCGATACGCAAAGAGGAGATTTGGACCATTGGATCACGGGGAATCATGGACCATCAATCTGAGGCAAGCGCAGAATCAGAAAATGGGAGAAGGGAGGTGAGTATTCTTTCAACTTCCCAAGACGCAAAATCCCAATACGCAAAGAGGAGATCTGGACCATTGGATCATGGGGAATCGTGGACTGTCGATCTGAGGCAAGCACAAAATCAGAAATCAGGAAAAGGGAGGTGAGTAGTCTTTCAACTTCCCGAGACGTGAAATCCTAATACACAAAGGGGAGATTTGGATCGTTGGATCACAGGGAATCGTGGACCATCTATCTGAAGCAAGCGTAGAATCGAAAATCGGGAGAAGGGAGGTGAGTATTCTTTCAACTTCACGAGACGTGAAATCCCGATATGCACCTTTTGGATAGGCGCTTGGTCATATCCGGGGTCACATTGTTGAACATTAAGGAGAGGATTTGGTGCTCACTAAGATACAGTTCACAAGTTTGAAAATTGAGAGAATCAGGAGTGGCTCACATTGAAGCACCCGAGACGCGAAATCAGGAGGCACCTTTTGGGTAAGCGCTTGGTCACAGCCGGAGGTCATATCAATGAAGGATGGGTCCTCAAAGGAGCTTAGCACCTACAACGCCCGTATTGGTCACAGGGGAAGATTTGCAGAGCCTCGAGGCATCAATATTGACTCGAAGAAATCGTTGGCGCCGCCTGGAAACATTCATGGGTGTCAGGCCTCGTCCTGATCCCAATGAAGGAAGTTATTGAATATAGAGGCAGCAATTGATACCTCATCTCACCCAGAAATGGAAAGCATTGTAGAGAGCATCCAAGAAGGCATACTGTCCACCCAAAGCTCCCTCTTGGATGGATTTTCCATTAAAATGCATAACTGTGCCTGTCTCGCATCTGAAATGAGAAGGCCTACACAATCTGACAGAGCGGGCGCCGACCAGAAACTTTGAAGGCAAGGGCCCCATCACGCTCCTGGTAGATGCAACAGTTTTTAGTATATATAGACATTTTTGATATATTTTTATGGTCAAATGGTTGATCTAGGCTCCCTTCTATTGTAATATTTTGATTGAGAACAATTAGTTCTCTGGTTATGTATTTTATTTTTAGAAATCTTGGTTAATCTAAGTCATCTTTCTTACTCCATCTTATTTTCCTCTAATACTGAGAGAGTTCATGTTTGATTGTTTCGCATGGATTGTTGTAACTATATTATGTTAAATGGTTGATTATAGTACTATTATGATTTCTTTCAGCTTCCTTGAAATTTGAATCCAAGAGGACCTTGTGTTTAAGTTTTTCCTCCTTAGGCTGTTGGAAATCTGATTTTCATAGCGGACCTCTACACCTTTCTCACTAAATCTTCCTCCTACTCACCCTTACTCTAACTTACTGACTGAAGTTGATTCAGGACCTCAATGGTTGGTGCATGCTAGTCCATATTTCTAAGTTAGAACGCTATTATTATTGATTTTTCTCCATTTGACCACTCAAAACTCAATTACCTATGACATATAAACTGATGGGTATTGGGCTTTCCTTCAATGCAATCTTAAGGTGACTTATAGTGCTAATAGAGACAAAATTTATTTCATATTTTAAAAGGAGTTGTCATGTATGGTTGTTAAAGAAACTATTTGTTAATCAATTATGCATACAGGAATGAGCTTTTTCAGCCGAGGTGGCCATGGAAGAGGTAACCGAGGAAGAGGCAATTGGAACAGGGGCCCTAGAAGGCCAATATTCTCCATACACTTTGATGTTGATGTTAACTAATCTGTTAACTAATCCGGTGGTTCAACTATTCGCAACTCCCTCACAACTATCCGCCTCTACCTATACATAATGTATCTGCATCCGTTTTGTTCAATAAGAGATTGATTTGTGTTTTCTGTTCTGTAAGAGATTGATTTGTTTTTTCTGTTCTGTTAATTGTGGAGTTTTGTTATCTGGCCTGTGTACAGTGGTATCAGAGCCACGTTTTTAACCCACATTTTTTTAAAACTCCATGCTATTGTGTGCCTGCGTGAGCTTCCATTGTATTTGCAGTTGCAGTGAAGGAACAACAAGTGCCCGAAGGCCCTCCAACATTTAGTCACTGAGCTTATGTACAGGAGAAGCTGCGAGCAGTTTACAGAGAAGCCAAGGTTGAAGGTGTTGTGAGATTTTATTTTCTTTTTCTTGTGCAAGTGGAATTTCATTTACAGAAATTAGTTTACAATGCATTCATTAGTATCAATTGTGGGAGTAGTGCTCTCCGAACAAGAAAATTACCAAGAATGGTTTCGAAAAATAAAAAATACTCTTATTTTTAATGACTTATGGGAGGAAATTTGTGAAGGCAAGGATAACAATGACCCAGAGAAACCTACACATGCTAGACAACTTGTAATTTGGAAGAGTAAAGATAAAAAGGCACATGCTTTAATTTTTTCCTCAGTCACTGAAGAGGTAAGCAAACATATTCTTTCCAGCACCACAACATTTAAAGCATTAGAGAAATTAAAAGATCTTTATGACTCCCATTCAGAGCTGGAAATTATACAATTGTTGATGAATTTGTTTAATCTGCAACTGAAATATAATAATCCCATGAAGTTAGCTTCCAAAATTAAAGCTCTTTTTCATGATATTGACTCAACTAGTGTCAAAGTTGATTTATAACTCACAGCATTTATTAAAGCCCTATATCCTACATATTCACACTACTTAGAGTCTCTTCAAGCTAGTGGACAGATGAAAGCCATGACTTGTGATTCTCTTGTAGACAAAATTGCCAAAAGAGAGAAAGATTTTGGGAAGAAGGAATCTTTTTCCACTTCCACAGTTGAGACTTTGTGTCTTGCACAGAAAGAGAAGAAACCTAGAGGAGAGTCTACTAGATTTGACAATAGTCACAGAGGTCATGGTAGGAGACAATTTAGAGGTAGGGGGGTTCATTATCATCAAGGAGACAGACAACAAGATGATAGACAACAAAAACATTTTTATAATGATAAACAATCTCTTAAGTGTTATAGGTGTGGTAAACTAGGTCATACATCTTCTCATTGTCGCATGCCTTGGGAAAGGATTAGTGAGAAGAAAGAGCAACAACCTCAAGACAAAGGCAAACCACCTGAATCGGCCAACTATATTGTTGCACATTGTAATCTTAGTATCAATGAAGTTTTTAGCACTTCTTTTGCTTCTTGGGAAGACACTTGGATTTTAGATACTGGAGCCACTTGCCATATGACCTTCAGAAGAGATTTTTTTGAGACATTCAG
>ML783156.1:37575-95021 GCA_009831015.1 Picea engelmannii | reverse complement strand
CCTACCAGGACTTGCTGATTATATTTTGCATGATGTTCTTTATATTCCTCAATTAAAAAGAAATCTGATGTCTCTCATACATATCAGGAAGCAAGGACATTCTATACATATGTTTGATGGTATAATTGAAATAAGAAAAGCATCTGATCAAGTGATTGTTATGACCGGTGTTGAAGAAGACAAACTTTTAAAACTTAAAGGGACATCCTCTTTTCAATCTAATTCATCTCTTTTGGCTCAGCATAGTGATACTTTGTCTTCCAACTTATTGTGGCATGCTCGTTTTGGTCATATTAATTATGATAGTATCCGGATTAGAAACAACAAGGTATTCAAGGGCTTACTACTATTCCAAGAAATCTTTCTTTGTGTAATGCTTGTATTTTAGGCAAGCATTGTAAACAACCTTTTTATGGATCTACTTCCCGATCTTCCGGAAAGTTAGGTCTCATACATTCTGATTTATGTAGGCCCATGCCTATTCAATCTGCAAATGGTAATAAATATCAGCTGACTTTTATTGATGACTACACCAGGATGTGTTGGTTTTATCTATTGAAAGAGAAATCTCAGGTTTTTGCAACTTTTAAGAATTTTCATTTATGGATTACAAATGAAAATCAACTTAATCTTGGCACTCTACGATCAGATAATGGCGGTGAATAAACCTCTAATGAATTTGAAAAGTACTTACAAAATAATGGTATTAAACATTAGACCACCGTCCCTTATACTCCACAACAGAACAGTGTAGCAGAGCGCATGAATAGAAATTTGCTTAATATGGTAAGGTCAATGATGTTTTTTCAGAATGTCAGGTTGATGTTTTAGGGAGAAGCAGTACTTTATGCCGTTTATATTTGCAATCGTTGTCCTTCTACTGCCATCAATAATATGTCGCCTTATGAATTATGGTATAATCGTCTTCTTGTTGTTCAACATTTCAGAGTTTTTGGTTCTCCATGTTATGCTTTAATTCCTAAACAACAACGCAAAAAATTGGGTGCAATAAGTCGCACATGTCTTTTCTTTGGGTATTCTAATAGCTCCAGAGCTTATCGATTGTATGATGAGGAAAACAAGAAATTTGTTATTTCAAGAGATGTTGTTTTTCTCGAATTTGCTAAAGATGCTTCTACTATTGATAGGCAACTGACTCATTTGGATAGATTCTCTTCCAAGAAGTTTTATTATGAATGGGATAATGATCTCCCACATCCTAAAGGGGGGATTCATATTCTAGACCAGTCTGTGGCTTTTCCTTCAATAACACCAGAGAATGAGACCACATCAAAGAATGAAGAAAAATTAATTGATAGCAATTTTTTTTGATGATAATAATGTTTTTGTAGAAGAACAATTGGTTGATAATAATGTTCCTACTGAAGAAAAATTGGAGGATAATAATGTTCATGAAGAACCTATTTCAAACACTCTTGAAACTGAGCAAACATTGCAGCAATCGGTACGCAGATCAACATGAACCAAGACAATGACAAAAAGGTTTGGTGAATTTGAGTTAAACTTTTATGTTGTTAATGAACTTACTACTTTTGAAGAAGCCACTAGTTGTAATGAATCGAAAGATGCAATGCAAAAAGAGTATGATTCTCTTATTAAAAATGGCACTTGGAGGTTGGTGGATCCTCCTATTGGCATCAAACCAATTGGTAGTAAGTGGATTTATAAAAGTAAATATAAAGTTGATGGTTCTCTTGATAAGCACAAAGCAAGACTTGTAGCAAAGGGGTATGCACAAAAATAAGGTATTGATTATACAAAAACATTTGCTCCTATAGCGAAATGGAGCACTATTAGAACCTTATTTTCTCTTGCAACTCAAAAAGGATGGAAAATACATCACATGGATGTAAAAATTGCCTTCTTAAATGGAGATTTAAAAGAAGATGTTTATATGTTGCAGACATAGGGTTTTTCTGTTAAAGGAAAAGAACATAAAGTATGAAAATTGATAAAATCATTGTATGGTTTAAAACAAGTATCTCGTGCTTGGTATGAAAAGTTAACTTAACATCTTCTCAAGTTGAATTATAAGCATTTAAATCTAGATGACGGAACTTTATTTGTTAAGAAAGTTGGAAGATCGGTTGTATATCTAGTTGTATATGTAGATGATTTTCTTATCATAGGAAATAATGATGATTATATAACATCTATTAAAAAGGAGTTGCATAAGGTCTTTGATATGATAGATTTGATATTACTACATTATTATCTAGGGATCGAAGTAGATAAAAAACCGAAGAAATTTTTTATTTCTCAGAAGAAATATATTGGATAACTATTGAGCAAATTTGATATGAAGGATTGTAATCATGTTTCTACTCCAATGGAGAAGAATCTAAAGCTTACTTCAAATGAAGGTAGTGCATTTGAAGATCCAACAAAGTATAGACAGCTTGTTGGAAGTTTAATTTATCTTACTACTACTCGTCCTGACATAACTTTTATTGTAGGAATACTTTCCAAGTTTATGCATCAGCCATGTGAAGGTCATTGGACAACAACAAAACGAGTGCTCAAATATTTAAAAGGCACTCAATCATATGGCATCAAATATTCTAAAGTTTCAGACTTCCATCTCATTGGTTATTCAGATTCTGACTTTGACGGAGATAAAGAGCATGGGGTGTCTACTTCAAGTTATTTGATGAATCTTGGATCATTAGCCATCACTTGGAGATCACGAAAGCAATCAGTTCTTGTTGATTCTACAACTGAAGTTGAATATGTTGCAGTAGCTAAAGCCACAAAAGAAATCATTTGGATTCGGAAAATTATTGAAGACTTGCAGGAGAAACAAATGACTTCAATGCATCTCTTTGTTGACAATACTTCTGCAATACAATTGGCCAAAAATCCTAAATTCCATGATCGAACCAAACATATCAACACCAAATATCATTTGATTCAACATCATGTAGAGGCCAAAACCATTCATCTCAATCATTGTTCCACTTCAGAGAAAATTGCAGACATCTTTACTAAAGCTTTGGTCGAGAGAAATTTGAAAAATTTAGAATGATGCTTGGGATGAAAAATGTCCCTTCAGATTAAGGGGGGAATGTTAACTAATCCATTAACTAATCCGGCAGTTCAACTATTTGCATCATGTAACTGTTCACAACTACCTCACAATTGTCCGCCTCCGCCTATACATAATGTATCCGCATCCATTTTGTTCAATAAGAGATTGATTTGTGTTTTATGTTTTGTAAGAGATTGATTTGTGTTTTATGTTCTATTAATTGTGGAGTTTTGTTATCTGGCCTGTGTACAGCTGACTCGCAAGATTTAGGCCAGCTATTTCAAGATGGGTTTTTTAATTGGATTGGAAAAGGAGTGGTCCAACCTAGGCATGAAAGACCTCCCTTCCGAGCCCCACAGGTCCCTGGTATCCCCATTCTCCCTCATGTCTCATTGCAACCTGAAGTTCCCGAAAATGATGAATGGAAAGATATTTTCCACCCGACAGTCTCCCAACATCGTGGTTGGCCCAATTTGTCTTTACCTGCTCACCTGCCTATCAATCAAATTTTCCAAGATGCCCCTGTCCACTCACAAATTCAGTCTTCCATCCGAGTAAAAGGTTGAAAACCGAGGCCCACCATGCCCCTGACAAAGGAAAATCCATTGCTGCCCCTTCCTCATCCTACAATGGATCTGATAAATATGTTTCCTCCCGCATGCATTTGAGGGATGATCATTCTCATGTGATCGGCGAGATAAGGCCTAAAGGATCATCACAGCCTAAGGCAAATTCAGAGGGATCAAAATATGAAAGCAGCAAAAAGGGAAGAATTGCATCTTAGAGTGGGAAATATGGATTTTAAGTTTTTATTATTTATTAATTGTTGAGAAAAAATTGACTTCTGAAGTTTTGGATAGAATACTATTTTTGGATATATGAGTAATATATTTTGGAAATAATTTCAAATATCATTGAGATAAATTGTCAAATATGAATGTGATGATGGGAGTCACAAGGAGGGATTGTTTGTTTAATTAACTAGTTGTTTTATGATTGTTAAAAACTAAAGGGAGTCACAAGGGGTCCCACCTACTAGTTATTATTTATTTAAAAAACCCTTATTATGATTTATTACTTTTCCCTCTAACTAAAAAGTTGGTTGAGTTTTAGTTAACTTAACTAATGAAGTAGTTCAACTACTTCAACAAATTATAATTTTCTTAAAGACAAAAGGAAAGGGAGGAACAAGGGAGAATAAAAGGAGAAGCATACTGAGGTTTGCTCTTTGAGTTTTTGTTGAGATAATTTAGTTTTCATTCGTTCCTTAATTCATTAGAAGCCTAATTATTTTTTATGATAGCAGGGTCATGTTAGCGCCACCATTTTTATTTCCATTTTAGAGTTGGTTTTAAAGTCATGCTGTGACCCATGCACCCAAACATATGAATTTAGGTACGTAACACCACGAGTTTGAAGTCAGCAAGTGTCTGGTTGGCCCTTGGAAACAGGAAGGGATGTCAGATTTGAAACTTGTATAAGAGATACGGGTATGTCTTTTCCAAGAAAGTCGAGTCCTGTTGAGAAACCAGTCTCTATGTTCCCCAGGTCAAGTTAAGTGGTTAATAGAGATCACATCAGTAAGTATAGAATTTATCATTAGTTCATCATGGAGGTCGAGGGAATGAAAAATCACGGCGTTTGTATCGTGCATACCCAACAAACCTTATCACCTGTATCCTACACGCGAGGATTTTCCATGGAAAACCTACAACTTGAATTGGAACATCTCGTTTCCATGAATTCCATGTCCTCCAACATGATTTCCTCTCCTATCTGATTCATTATAAATCTTGGATGCTCAACATTCTCTCCAGTCGTAGAACTAGGCCTAAACTCTATTTGCAATTTCCCTTTCAAGTCCATCTTGTTCAGAACCTTCACTCCTGTGCGTTTGTTGGATACACTGCATGCAGATTGCACCTTGGTCACACCATGGTGACCTCTCAAAGCGTAGGGAAAGGCACGCAGAGTAGCATAACTACAAGGTTCGAGCCCCAAAGGGACTCAGATTCATTCTCACCTGTGACAGGCATTCCCAAATATGTGAAAGGAACTATTCGTTTACCTGTAGAGAAGACCATATCAAATCGTAGAAAATATGAAACAGAGGGATTCACAAAAGAAGGGAAGACAGTAAGATCCCTCTCTCCCCATTAAAAAATTCCTTGGAGGAGGAACAGGCTGAGAAAGAACCAAGAGATCATGGAAGCTCGAAAGTCAGAAGAACCGCGCATCGGATTGATAGTTGAAGAACTAATCAGATGCACCATCTGGCTAGAACCTGTTGGGGGATCGAGCTATGAAGATAGGAGCATAACAAGGAAAGCGGATATCGCAGGAGAAAATGAGAAAGTTTCATCTCAGCAACTGAAGCAAGCAAAGTTGGCTATCGCCGAACTCTATCAGGAAAACATGGAATTAAGGCCACAACTAGCGATAAAGGCTATGGAGGCATCTGCAATACAGGGTTGTGAAAGGAATGTGGCATGGTTGAAAAGGTAGCTCAGAGAGGCGTAAGACACCATTGTACAACTATGAGAAACACAGATACTAACGGAAGAAAGGTATGTGAAACATTCCAAAGAATGTGAAACGACCGAGAAGGAACTCATGTAACTCTCGTCCGCGCACAGGAAAAACAAGTTTAGTTGGCGCCCGTCTCTACACCTGCAAAGGATGAGAAAAATCTTGGCATGTTTGAATGGTACATTTCTCTAAAGCATGCTACCATTTTGAGAATGGCCATGATGATCTAACAACTTCTTACTATTCATAGTTCTCAGCAAATGATCACATCACATAAATCGAAGTCGTTATTTACATATAGCAAGCTCCTGACAGACACATGTTTGTCAAGACACCTACTCAAAGGGACGCAGTGACACATCTTTTCCCCATGCCAAATCCCGACCGATGATTAGATCCCCATGGAGAACCTACAAACAGTCATAAGTAAACAAGCGTGATTATTGTCTATTTTTGGAAAACACTATGCGAAGAGTCTCCAATGCATGTTGCTTAGTTTTCCTAGTTATAAGGGTTAGCAGTTAGGAAGCAGGGTAGCCCAAGAGGCACCCTTGTTTATATATTTCATATTTTCAATGTAAGCCAGGTTAGTTGGAAAATTTGGTAGATGATAGCTATTGTATGTAATATGAATTTTTCACCGGAATTTAATGCAAAGGTCCTATGACTTGATGAAAAGATTTTAGTTGTAACAATTGGATGTATTTTGCTTCTTTCTTTGTGTATGTTCTTTCCTATTATCTTTATTTCATATCTCTTTCTATCTATTTCGGAACAACTTATCGAACTTGCAGATTCATTACACATTGCCCCTTGTTCGCGCCACTTAGACAAAACATTTTCCTCTAAAAGATAACTTTGAATTCGCCCACAGTGGTGCTCCTGAGTTACTTCCTATAATTTCTCCCACCACACATTACAGTTTTACACTGAAGTTTGTTGCTTTCCTAGCCTTATCCTATCGAGTCCAGCCAGTGAGTCATTTGTCCTATTTTTCCTCAGACAGACCCCATAGCCCAAGTCTTACTTTATTGTGCCAATATAACCAGAACCCATTATATCATAGGTGTTAAATCTAGCCATTGTTTTCAAATTCATATCCCGTGCAAAGATGACGTCACTTCCGAGAGAGCCCTCTCTAGATCCAAAAGGCTAGTTTTGGGTCTCAAAGTTGTTTGAAAAAGTCACCTTCGTCGTTTGTTTATCAACCAAACATATTTACATAGTTTTCCCTGGGAGAACCACAACGTTGTAGTTTGACCCCTGAGGGTAACAAAGGGACAAACATCCATACTAGTTGAAATCCTTACCATGGCAACTCTAGTCCAAACAGACCAATAGCTTCAAGTAGCACAGTCCATAAAACCTGGCTCAAAGACAATTTACACCAGAGCGAATCCTGACCCAAACCCCTCGGAGCCTGTGTATGACCCCAAGAAGATTCTGCGCAAGGCTATAGAGAAAGCATCGGACCCATTCTACTACCTGGATAGAAGCTTGTCCTTACCCAAATACAGCATGCAGAGCATTGACGACCTTGAGTTTGACACATTCTTTGAGAAAACGTTGTTTCGATCGAAGTTAGAAACCAGTTTGGATGAGAATGTTTTCAACCCAAAGAAATTTTGAGCCCTAGTATCAAATAATATCCCTCAGAATACAAATCCTCCTAGGGATATGGCCGCCAGATTTGCTCCCCTCATCCTGCCTACCCAATTGCATGACTTGCCTCAAAATTATAGCCAGAGGATCAGGCTCTACGACGCTGAGGGAAATGTTTCCTCTCAGAGGCACCTAGATTGGTTTAATGATTTCATCGACCTAGAGGAGGTGGACTACATAGATGAAAAAATGAGGTTGTTTGTGTAAAGCCTCTCAGGAGATGTAAGAAAATGGTTCAAATCCCTCCCGCCCATGAGCATTCGGGACTTTTCCGCATTCGAGACGTCGTTTCTAGATAAATGGGGAGACAAGAAAAACCCTTTGCAGCTACTAACACAATACAATAACATGAAGAAAGCACCAAAAGAGATGGTGCAAGAATTCTTGGCCCACTTTTTGAAGGTGTACAACTCAATCCATGCAGAAGTCAAGCTGCCCCCCAGTGATGCACAGTTGCAGTACGCTGATTCCTTTGAAAATGATTTCTCCCTATTGTTAAGAGAAATAAGATTAGTGAATCTACATGCTATAATGATAAATGTTGTTGAAGTTGAAGTAAACATGATGGCTTCGACAAAAATAAAACCAAGGTTCAACCGAGGCGACAACCCAGGGAGATGGCCAAAATAAAAATCTCTATCCTATTCAATGAACTTATTAGAAAGGGCCAGGATTGGGAACAAATCATTAAAATGCTGAAAATGGGGGGGACCCCCGATACTCTGAATATTCAAGATGATCACCCCGCCACCCTTTTTGGTCCGCACATTGAAGAGACAAGTGATACCGAAGACGTCCCTCCTTTCTACATCAGTTTGAAGATCCATGACATGAACCTGCATAATGCTATGCTGGATTTTGGCACGTCGCACAACCTCATGCCAAAGGTGATCATGGAAAAACTAGGTTTTGATGTCAATAGGCCATACAAAGACCTTTTCTCCTTTTATTCAAGGAAATTCAAGTGTTTGGGCCTTATCAAGGACCTATTTGTATCGTTGGCTCAAATCCTCTCTAAATAAATGGTCATGGACGTGGTCGTCATAGACATACCCCCAAAATTTGGCATGCTGCTCTCGAGATCGTGGGTTGCGAAGTTGAAGGGCACGTTGCAGATGGATATCTCATATGCCACTGGCCATGACAGAAGGTTGTACAGAGAAGTGTTGTTGAAGTACATGGTAAGAATCAAGACACAACCACACAATAATCCCATATACATCGTCGACACCGAGGTGGGGTCTTCTATATTCTATAATGACCTAAATTTCGAAGAGGAAGAACTGACGACCATTGTAACATCTGATGAGGAGACCACGTGGGAAAAAAAAGAATTCATCAACCCAAAAGACCGCATGGAAATCAAGGTGTGGAACATGAGTTTTGACGACGTATTCAACAAAGAAGAAGTTGGGGCTGGCGTATGGGTGAGCCCCCCTGAAGAAATCATGAAACTGTGATCATACAAGCTCACGTTTGAATGCACTAACAACATGGCCGAGTATGAAGCACTAATATTGGGCTTACAAGTTATGAAAGAATTGGGTGCACAAAAGGTAGCAGTGTGCGGAGATTCTGAGCTGATCATAAATTAGGTAAAGGGTGTATATCAGACCAAACACCCCAGGCTGAGAGCATACAAGAATTTGGCTTTGGACCTCCTCAAAGGATTCTCAGAATATGACCTATCTGCTATGCCCAGAGAGAAAAATTAGATCATCGATCCATTGGTCACCGCAGCCTCAGTTTTTAAGATCCCCATCTTCCCAAACAAAAAGTATGAGATCGAGGTCAGGCACAGGCAGGAAGTGCCTGATAATATCAAACACTGGCAAGTTTTCGATGATGACAAACAGATGGAAAGATTCCTCCTTATGAGTGACGAGTTCGCTAATACAAGCATTGACAAGGAATGTTGCGGCGACGAAGATGAGAGCGCAGATTCACGCAGTAATGATCACCCTTTCCAAAACCATATCGCGGGAAGGGAAATAATACAATTGAAAAATAATATTATTTCGAAGGGGTTGGTGCCGCTGGAAACGTTGTTTGATGAGAATGATGTGGCTAAGAACCCCAATATCACTTCAAGCGAAGAAGTCATGGAAGACTGCAACATCAGGACTGAGGAGAACCTAAAGATGGTAAAATTATCCAAGACACTTAGTCCAGAGGTCAAGAAGGACTATGTAAATACCATGAAAGATATCCTGGACGTCTTCGCATGGAGATACGATGACCATGTTATCCAACATGTTATCTTGAAAGTGTATGACATGAAATTGATCGAACATGTTATCCCTCTCAAGGAAGATCATAAACCTTTCAAATAGAAATTGAGACAAATAAATACCATGTTTCTACCGTTGATCGAGAAGGAGGTAAAGAAGCTTTTCAATGCTAAAATTATTTTTTCTTTGAGATTCTCAAAATGGGTAGCTAATTTGGTACCTGTGAGAAAGAAAAGCGACGAGATAAGACTGTGTATGGACTTCCGAAATTTAAATAAAGTGTCTCTCAAGGACCACTATCCCCTTCCTAAAATGGACTACATCCTGCAAAAGGTGGTGGGGTCCCAGAAAATGTCTATGTTGGACGGGTTTTCAGGATATATTCAGATCATGGTCCACCTGGACGACAGAGAGAAAATGACTTTCACAACTCCATGGGGAACGTTCATGTATGCCAAGATGTCATTTGGCCTGATGAACGCTGGAGCCACTTTTCAGAGGGCCATGGACATCACGTTTGTTGATGAAAAGGACAAATTCATTGTGATTTATCTAGATGACATCACAGTGTACTATGCCTCCAACAAAAAACATCTCGAGCTCATGAAGAGAGTTTTTCAGAAGTGCAAAAAGTTCATGATATCACTAAATCCAAAGAAATTGCATTTTGCTATGGAGGAGGGAAATCTATTAGGGCACATCATTTCCAAGGAATGCACTAAAAGAGACCCCAGTAGGGTTGAAGGGATCTTGAAGATTGACACCCCACGTAGTAAAAAGGAGGTGCAATCCTTCCTAGGAAAGGTAAATTTTTTTAGGAGATTCATCCCAAACCTGGCGGAAATCATAAAACATATAACTTGCATGCTCAGGAAGGGAAACGAGATTAAGTGGAAACCGGAGGACAAGAATTCTTTCGAAGATATAAAAGTGGCACTGACTAAGGCTCCTGTGCTAGCTAGCCAAGACTTTACGAAATATTTCCTCCTTTTTTCATTCACCTAAGAACACACTATTGTCGACATACTACTGCAGAAGGACGAACAGGATTTCGAGAAACCCATAGCCTATTTCAGTTGGAAGTTGCGTGATGCTCCACTAAGGTATGACATCATGGAAAAGCAGGTGTATGCCTTAGTAAAAGCCTTGAAAGAATTCAGGACATACATACTTCACTCCCATGTTATCACTTGTGTACCCGACATTTCAGTAAAGGATATTCTGACTCAACTTGACCCCGAAGGAAGGAAAGGAAAGTGGATAGAATCCATGTTAGAATATGACCTTGAAATCAAGCCTACAAATATGATCAAAGATTAGGGTCTCACAAAGTTGATGGCACAGTCGGACTATGATGTTGTAGGAATGAATTTGATCATTGATCTATCAGAATCCCCCCAATAAGAAAAAAATGCGCAGGCACCTCAACAATTCATCGATTTGCCATGGTACGCGGACATCATCTATGTGCTGGAGAATCTCCAAGCCCCTCTGGGCGTGAGTAAGACTAAGGCCAGATTTCTCGCGATCAAAGCAGTTAATTTATGCATCCTTGACAACTCACTCTACTGGAAAGATCCCGGGGGAATATTGTTGAGTTGGTTACTTGAAGATGACGCGAAGCGAGCCATACAAGAATTTCACAAAGGTGATTGTGGAGGACACCACTATTGGAATACCACGACACACAAAATCCTGAGTGTAGGTTATTACTTGCCTACAATTTTTGCTGACATATATAAGGAGGTATCCAGCTGTCACAAATGTCAGATTTTCGACGGAAGAAGAAAGTTGCATCCCCTGCCACTGAAGTTGATCTCAGTCGAAGCACCTTTTATGCAATGGGGTCTAGATTTTATGGGAGAGATAAACCCGCCATCCTCTGTGCAGCACAAATGGATACTCACGACCATCGACTATTTCACGAAATGGATAGAGGCGATCCCCACGAAACAAGCTACCGACACAGTCATTATCCAATTCCCGGAGACAAACATTTTGTCAAGATTTGGGTGTCCCGTTAAGATAGTTACAGATAATGTAGCCGCATTCAAGTCTAAGAGGATGGAGAAATTTTTCCAGGATTATAAAATAACCTTGGGGAATTCCATGATGTACTATCTGCAAAGAAATGGGTTAGAAGAATCCTTGAATAAGAGACTGAATAGGATTATCAAAAGACTCCTGCAAGAAAACAAGAGAGCCTGGCATAAAAATATTATCTACGCATTGTGGGAAAACCGGGTCAAGAAATATATATCAATGTCACCTTTCCAGATCATTTACAGTGCAGACGTAAATTTCCCTACTTCATTGGGACCACCTGTCAGGAAGCTCTTGCAAGAATAGGAGGTCGAGCCAAATTCTGCTCAGAGGAGGATTAATCAGCTAATTCACACACAGTAGGAGACAGAGCAGGTGTATAATCGGTCATAGATCCATCATGAAAAGATAAAGAAAGCCTTCGATAAGTGTTCTAAGCCAGAGGATCTCTTGTTGGGTAACATAGTTTTGAGATGGGACGCAAGAAATGAAGGTAAAGGGAAGCATGAAAAGTTCAACCACCTTTGGATGGGTCCATTCAGAATCTACAATCATAGCATAAAAAATGCTTATTTTCTAGAAGGATTAGATGGAGAAAGTTTTGATTGGGGTCTTGTAAACGGCAGGTTCCTAAATCATTACCTAATGAAATAAAATATGTTTAAGTCATTTGTCATTGTAAATAGTCATTTTATTTTGTGTCGAGTCTGTAGGTCAACAGAAAATTGAAGCCCGAAGTGAAGGCTCTAATTTGATGTTGAAGTCTTAGAGAACACATCGATAGGATTAGTTTGTTTTTCCCAGTGTCTAGGGGTCAAATAAAGCCCAATGGTCAAGCACCTAGTCTATTGTTCTTTTCTACCTCACAGGGAGGATAACATCCCCGTTGGAGCCATTTATTAGCGTCACCATTTTTCTTTCCATTTTAGAGTCGGTTTTAAAGTCACGTTGTTACCCATGCGCCCGAACATGTGAAGTTAGGTACGTAACACTGTGAGTTTGAAGTCAGAAAGTGTATGGTTGGCCCTTGGAAACGGGAAGGGATGTCAGATTCGAAACTTGTATAATACATACGGGTATGTATTTTCCAAGAAGGTCGAGTCGTATTGAGAAACCAGTCTCTATGTGCCCCATTTCAAGCCAAGCAGTTAATAGAGGTCACATTGGCAAGTACAAAAGTTATTATCAGTTCATCATGGAGGCCGAGGGAATGAAAAATCATGGCATTTGTATCATGCATGCCTAGAAAGCCTTATCACCTGTATCCTACACGCGGGGATTTTCCATGGAAAAACTGCATCTTGACATGGAAAATCTCATCACCATGAATTCGCTATCCTCCAGCATGATTTTCTCTCCTATCTGATTCGTTATAAATATCGGATGCTCGACATTCTCTCCAGTCATAAAACCAGGCCTAAACTCTATTTTCAATTTCCCTTGCCAGTCCAGCTTGTCTAGAACCTTCCCTCCTGTGCGTTTTTTGGATACATTGTGCGTAGATTTCACCTTGGTCGTGCCATGGAGACATATCAGAGTGTAGGGAAAGGCACACAGAGCAACAGAACTACAAGGTTCATGTCCCAAGGGCACTGGGATTCATCCTCACTTGCGACAGGCATTCCCAAAGATGTGAAAGGAACTATTCTTTTACCTGTAGAGAAGACCAGATCAAATCACAGAAAATTTGAAATGGAGGGATTCACACAAGAAGGGAAGAGAGTAAGAGCCTCCTCTCCCCAGCAACAAATGCCTTGGAGGAGGGGTAGGATGAGAAAGAATCAGGAGATGATGGAAGCTCGAATTTCAGAAGAACCACGCGTCAAAATGATAGATGAAGAACTAATCAGATGCACTATTCAGCTAGAACCTACTGGGAGATCGAGCCACAAAGAAAGGAGCATAACAAGGAGAGCAAATATCACAGGAGAAAAAGAGAAAGTTCCATCTCAGCAACTGAAGCAAGAAAAGTTGGTTATCGTCGAACTCTATCAGGAAAACATGGAATTAAGGCGACAACTAGTGACAAAGGCTACGAAGGTGTCCGCAACGTAGGGTCGCGAAAGGAACATGGCATGGTTGAAAGGACAACTCAAAGAGGAACAAGACACCATTCTAGAGCTGCGAGAAACACAGATACTGGGGGAATAAAGGCATGGGAAACATTCCAGAGAATGAGAAATGATTGAGAAGGAATCTCGCGTAGCTCTCGCCAGCACATAGGAAAAACAAGTTTAGTTGGCGCCCGTCTCTGCACCCGCAAAGGATGAGACAAATCTTGGCAGTTTTGAATGATATGTTTCTCTAAGGCACACTACCATTTTGATAACGGCCATGATGATCTAACACCTTCTTATTGCTTGTAGTTCTCAGCAAATGATCACATCACGGAAATCAAAGCGGTTATTTATAGACAACAAGCTCCTGACAGACATATGTTCGCTGGGACACCTTCTCAAAGGGACACAATGACACATATTTTCTCCATGCCAAATCTTGACCAACGATCAGATCCCCGTGGCGAACCTGTGAACAATCATAAGTAAATAGGTGTGATTATTGTCTATTTTTGGAAAACATTGTGCGAAGAGTCTCCAGCGCATGTTGCTTAGTTTTCCTAGTTCTAAGGGTTAGCAGTTAGGAAGCAAGGTATCCCAAGTGGCACCCTCATTTATATATTTCATCTTTTCGATGTAATCCAAGTTGGTTGGAAAATTTGGTAGATGATAGCTATTGTATGTAATATGAAGTTTTGACCAGAATTTAATGCAAAGGTCTTGTGACTTGATGAAAAGATTCTAGTTGTAACAATTGGATGTATTGTGCTTCTTTATTTGCATATGTTCTTTCTTGTTATCTTTATTTCATATATCTTTCTATCTATTTTAGAATGAATTATTGAACCTGCAGATTCGTTGTACAATGCCCCTTGTTCGCGCCACTTGGACAAAACGTTTTCCTCTAAAATCTAACTCTGAATTCACCCATAGAGGCGTTCCTAAGTTACTTCCTGTAATTTCTCCCGCCACACATTACGGTTTTACACTGAAGGATATTGCTCGCCTAGCCTTATCCTCTTGAGTCCAATCACTAAGTCATATGTCTTGTTTTTGCTTAGATAGACCCCATATCCCAAGTCTTACTTTCTTGCGCCAATATAACCAGAACCCATTATATCATAGGTGTTAAATCTAGCCATTGTTTTCAAAGTCATATCTTGCGCGAAGACTGCACCACTTCCGAGAGATCCCTCTCCAGATCCGAAAGGTTAGTTTCGGGTCTCAAAGTTGGTTGAAAAAGTTACCTTCATTGTCTGTTTATCAATCAAATAGATTTACGAAGTGTTAACATGTCCTATTGTAGACAACAAGATTCAGGGTTGAATTACATCATTCAGACACTTGTTTTTCAGAGGTGTTGATCTATCTTTTATAGTCTGTGTAGACTTGTCTATTTGTGAATTAGTTTTCATGACTGACAAAGGCTATTGTGCAGATTCTAGTGGGAAGCTATCTGTGGCAAGATGATCCATATTTTCAAGTTCATTTTTTTTTATTTTCTATCAGAAGTCCTTTTGTATGTTTCATCGGGGACGTCTAGGTTTGATTTTGGTCCAAAACTTCCTCAGGAAATTTTGTAAAGAGAATGATTATTTTATGAATTGGAATGAAATAAAGGATTTCTTTATGTCTCATATGTGTTGATTATTGACTTGGTGTCTTTACTTTTGTATCTATCTTTATTTCAACATCTGATATATTCAGAAAATTACATAAAAAATGATTTTTCCAGCAAGCTTTTGATTATAAAAAAACATCCTAATCACTTGTAAACAATACTTGTGAATTAGGATATCAGTTTTGATGGCTATAAACATAGGGTGGTATTCCCATCTATCTTGCGTTAGCCAAGCAGGGTCTGAAAATGTTTAAGTAAGATCATTTCATATCTTTTCCTCAACATTTATTTGGCAACCATACTGGGGAGATCTTCAATATCTCTCTGGTTAATTTGTATGCTTGATTAGCATCAAATACATCTATTTTTATGATATTGAGTCTTTGACTGTTTTATTTCTTAATGATTGTTCTTGTTGCAAGGCAGCCCAATATTGAGCCTAGTCTTCAAGATCATACCAACATTGCTTTGAATTTTTTCAACACCGTTTTAGACACTGCCAATACTCGTGCTGAGCTTAATCATTCATGGGCAACAATTGAACAAGATATTAGTGCCCAAGAATGTTGGGAATCTAGACGTAGACAACCTAGAAATCAACAATAACTTTCTTATTCCTTCAGTTTTGGCCTTACTTTCATGTCCTTAGACTCCTGTGTTTCTAGAAGAAGAAGAGGCTTATCACCTGAAATTAATCATATTGCTAAAATAGGAAGAAGGAACGTTATGTTATCGACCCAACAAAGTGCTCTAAGGAGAACTTTGCATGATTCAACCAGTTCTTCTTTTTCTCCCTCACTATCATCCACAAGATGACATCTAGTGGTGGATCTAGTGGCACTGGAAGTGCTTCCTCCTCTTACTCTCTAGCTTCGTCAGTGATTGGTAGCTTATATAGCCAACATATCCCTGTCCAATCTACTACAAATCCCACCAAAGTCATTAAAAAATATGGGCTTTTCCAGTTTGAAGAAGATGCCACAACCACACCATGGCATGTGTCATCTCCTCTTAACCTAGCACCTACTACTCGCCCACTTCCTAAGTTCAAAGAGAATCTCCCTAGGTTTTCGGGAAATAACACTGTCACTACAAACAAACACCTGGTGGAATTTTCTAATGCTTGTCACAACATAGGATCAAATGAAAATGATACTTGCATGCGGGTATTCATCAATTCCTTGGAAGGAAAGGCTACATCGAATTTCTTTGACCTTCCTCCTAAGATTTTGTCTACTTGGGAGGAGTTAGTCTATTGGTTTAGATCCACCTATGGGCGATCTAAAATCCCAGATGAGCAGTTACAGGAGCACAATAAGGATGGTGAAACCATCAAGTCCTTCAACTTGCGTTTCACTAAGCTATAAAATCAAATCCTTGAACTCATTTGACCTCAAAACCAAGCCGCTTTCATGCATTACCACAATGCATTACCTTCCCCCTATCATCATAGGCTTAAGTAAAAATCCACTGATAACCTCGGTACTGCTCTGCATACTTGTTTAGAGTATGAAGAACAACTTGAAAGAACAAGTCTTCCTTAGGGAGAATTGGTTAAACAGACAGACATGTTCTCCCTCTTACAACTAGTACAAGATATGAATAATTGTATGATAGCGTATGAGAGAAAGGGAAATGGCTCCCCTCTAACCCCTGGAGCTTCATCCTCTTCTGCACTCCCCTTTAGAAACCCAATTGAAAATAATTTTCATCCCAAGGCTATCTTTCCTTGAAGTTGGTCTAACTTTTGCAAGGAACACCACGAGGAAGCCAGATGTGAGGTAAGGAAGAGTGCCCAAGATAAGATCTTTAGTAAAAGACTAGAAACTACCATCGTTGTCCTAGATTTTGCAGAGCCATAGGATGTCATGATCATCAATACTAGGAAAAAATCCTACGCTCTCAAAGGAAAATATGATCCTCCCCGTAATTCTTCTAGCCCAAGCTCATAATCACTAGCTACTATGGTTCACGATCCTAAGGTTCTTGACAGACAAGGAAAAATTTCCCCTCTCCCCTCTTCCAAATACAATATTCTGAATCAGTTGGCCAACATCAAAGAAGATGCCACCCTCTTAGACATGGTTGTCGTCCCTGAACAACATAGGCATCTAAAACAATTCATGGAAGGAAAGGCTTCCATTGTAGCCAACCTCTCTGAAGAGGTGAATGAAGAGGATTTGTCTGTAAATAAAGTAGTTTTACATAAATTTAGATACCCTGTAAAAAAATCCCCCTTTTTATATTTATGTAAATATTATGGATAAGATCACCCATTGTTTCCTCATTGATGGAGGTTCAGTCCCAAGTGTGATGTCAAAGATTATTATGGAAGAGCTAGGATTGTCTTGTACGAATTAAAATGCCAGTAGCATGCTCTCTTATAATAGTCTACAACAAAACACCATAGGTGAGATTAAAGATGTGACCTTAGTTTTGTCCGCACACCTTGAAATAAGGACAACTCTTAGCATTCAGGTAATTGACATGCCAATAAGCAATTACTCAATCATCTTGGGAAGACATTGGCAATATTTGAGGGGAGGGTACCTCTCACTCGATGGGACACACTTGTCCATTCCTCAGAATGGAAAAAACATTATAGTCCTTAGAGAGGGAAGGATTTTACCTTACATAGAAAGTGCTCCACAACCAAATGTTAACTATATCGAAGAGGACCTAGGGGTGTATTCCATATTTTTTGAGGAAGACAATATTCCCTTGGAACATATCAATTTAGATGATGGTATGTGGAACATGCACTTCAATGGTTCATGCTCTAGTGAAGGTAACGGAGTTGGAATAATCTTATACTCTCTTGTTGGGAAGATTCATAATTTTTCTTACAGGTTGGAATTTGCTTGCACAAACAATGTCACTAAATTCAAATCTTTATTATTAGGCATTGAAAATGCCTATAATCTTGGTTGTGGTCACCTTTCTGTTTTTAGAGATTCCAAGCTTGTTGTGAACCTTGTACATAAGATATACTCTCCTAGCAACAAGTTGATGAAACGATATACCCAAAATGTTTGGGCACTTATCTTGAACCTATTATATTTCAACATCACACATGTTAAGAGGGAATTGAACTCAATGGATGATTGGTTAGTTGTTTTTGCAGCCTCTCCTAATCGGCAACTTCTTCCACATAGACCTGATTGTACTTTTCAATCACTAAATCATCCACATATTCCTGACAATATTAAATCTTGGCAGGTCTTCCCTAGTGATGAGAGCATATGTGCTTTCATTCAAAATGAACCCTATAAGCACAAGGAAATCATATCCATAGAAGATAACAATATTCCTAAAGGATTGAATCCTCTAGAGAGTTTGTTTTCATCGAGTGATGTAGACAATAAAGAGAAACAGAGAGAAGAGGAGTTGAAAAGGAAGGTGGGTGAAACCATTTCCTTGAACATTGGGACAGTCGAGTCTCCAAATAATGTTAAAATAGGTGCCCAATATTCTGATGAAGAGGAAATGAAGTTTTCCCAGCCACTTGGTGAATTTCAAGATGTTTTTTCTTGGTCTTATGAGAATATTCAAGGTTTTGATTGTGGTATTATACCGCATGCTATCCCCATTAAGGAAGGCATAAAACTAGTTAGGCAAAAACAAAGACCTATAAACCCTGCACTGGAAGCAACTATTTGAAGGGAGTTGGAAAATTTCTGGAAGGTTGGAATCACCTTTCTGGTCAAGTACCCTGGATGGGTTTCCAAATTGGTTCTCGTTTTGAAGGTCACTGATCATGTTAGATTCTGCATTGATTATCGCACATTCAATCAGACTATTATGAAAAATCCTTTCCCTCCCCCTAATATGGAAATGATTCTGCAGCAAGTTGTAAGCTCACAGATGACGCCCTCACTTGACAATTTTTTGGTTACAATCAAATCAAGGTAAAAAGGGAAGATGCTTACAAAACTACTTTTATCACTAATTGGGGTACCATGACTTATGCATGTATGCTTTCTGTCTTACTTGATGCAAGTACCACTTTTAAAATATCTATATAAATAACTCTTGACGAATTGATCGGTATTCATATCTATCTTGATATCTATCTTGATGATCTAATTATATATGCTAAAGGGTTGTTTATTACCTCGGATTTTCAAGTGTTATGGTTGGTTCCTTTCAAGATCGCTTTTGTCCTGGGTACTAATTCTTACATTCTAAAATATTTACAGGAGCGATTGTTTTCCTACAGCACTAACAGTTCTGACTTGAAACATTACATGGACCCAACTTGAAAAGCTTCAACGTTGTTTGGATTTTTTGTATATTAGTAGTCTAGCTCTTCTTTTCTTTTTCTCCACTGTTTTATTTATGTTTTGCAGTAGTTCGATTTCTACTTTATGTTTTTAACAATTTCCTGTTGCTTTTACATTTATATCACTTTATTTATGTTGTTTTAAATTTTCCAATTTTATTTCTGTCATGATTTTTATTTCTTTTTCATCGTTTAGTTGATTTTCGTCAAGAATAGATGTTAGATCAATTCTTCCACAGTGACACTCCTGGAAGATATTTTTAGTCAATAACAATCAAGATTACACAACTCTTACGATGTTCCCCCTGAAAGAACTTGAATTTGTTATCTTCTTTCACTGTTCTCTTATAAAGAAATTGGTTATCTCTCGCTTCTACTTTCCATTTCTTCATCCATTTGAGAGTCTAGAAGAGAAAGCCCATAAAATTTTCTCCTTGAAGTAAAGAGCAGGTTCTGGTTGAATGATTATGCATACAAGGATAAACCCCCTCTACTTAACATTTTTCATAAGTTATTCCCAAATTCCCAGTCATTTTTCCATTAAATCCGCTCACTTCCCCTTGTTGCATAATCATCTTGGTTATATCTTCTTGATATGTTGTTCTTGGTATATGAAACCATGTGTTCTGAGTTCTAAATCTTTTGAAAACAAATTTCCCTGTGGAGTCACATATAGTTTGTTGACGATAAAAATTGCAACGAGGATTTCGCCCACAAAGTATTGCTAAAAGCCTATTATTATAAGCTAATGATACATATAATACTAGTAGGTGGGACCCCCTTGAATATTGCAGGATTAGATGAGGTTCTTATTTTATATTTGTGTTGTTGTTCAACATTGCTTACAGGGTTCTACGTGATTGATGATGAAATATTAGTTTTATTTGCGGCATAATAACAGATGGATAATGTGTATTACGTGTTGGTTCTGATTGCTCTAAGCTCTAAATTACATATTGTATGAATGGACTATATTCATTGTTATCAAATTTATATTATCGCCATGATTTGTTACATGTTGTGCCTACACAAGACACATGCTAGTTGTAATAAGAGATAAAAGCAATATGAGGAAAAAAATCCAAGGAAGAGGAGCTATCCTATACTATACTATGTTATACTACACTATATGCATTTGAAAATTAAAAGGATTGATGTTAGTCCTAACTAGCAATGTTAGTGGATGTTAGTGGCTATACGATATATTGAGTCATATGAAGGCACATTTGTTATGCGTTATGGTATGTTTGACATTGGTTAGTATCAATCGGGTGGCACAATTGGCAAGTAATGGATGTTAGTTTTGAGGCATGGATTAATTGTTGGTTGGTTGGCGTGTAATAAGTAATTGAATGAGTAGAGGATGGAAGTGACATGCATTTACTGCATGTCACTCCATACCTCTCCCACTGGCCATCACCCTAGCTTGGATATTGTTCAATTGTTGTCCATTGTGGTTAAGCTCTGATTTTCAGGCGAGGAAAGAACTGCTCGACCAAGCTCGTGTTTTTAAGGCTATTTGGTTACAGGTGTATTTTTTTCGCCATCCATGAACTTGCTCTATTATGAAATAGATGTTGGCTCGATGATGTATTGGTTTGTTCTTTTCTTGAGGCTGGAAACTGTGTAAACTCGTGATGTTTCTCTGGAATGGTTGTTTGTGTGTTATTCATTGCAAATGGAAGATTGGATGGTTGAAGTCATGATTTTATTGATTGTTCTGTGTGGTGGAAGTCATGAAGGCTCTTTGTTGTCTTTATGGGTTTCTGTTGAAGGGTTTCATTTGTTCCATACTTGTTGGCCATCTCCACATAGTTCTTGTCTCCATACCCAGTCATATTTTTTGTTATGAGGTTGTTGTGTTTGATTTTGAACCACCTTGTGTCACTGCATTTCGTCTTCCACCGGGTCGTGGGCTCGTGTATGATTTTGGTTTCTGCACAGTTGGTTATGGTGGCTATTATGCCAATATACTTGCCTTAGGGTTGGTTGCTATTACATGGTTCTGCATTTTTACCAGCATTATTCGGTTTTTTGGGAAAACCACCAGGGTTATACCCATGCGTGTTCTCGGGGTTATTACTGGCCAGTTCTGCTCCTCTGTTCATAGTCTCTCCTACCTGGTGTGAACTATCACCCTGTCATACAAGTTAATGGTTATATGACGTATGTGTCCACCGTGTTATCTGAAGGGTTCTCACCTGTTGTTGGTATGGTTGACTCCGGTTTCCTTATGTTGAGAAATCCTTTGATTATTCAGAACCCACCTTTGATTATTCAAAGCTCTATTTTGATATTTGATCTGTTTATATCATGTCAGGTATATTGTTCACTGTTATTATTTGGTGGAGTAGCGTCGACAATGGTGATTATTGGCTCGTCTCTGTTAATAACATTGACAATGCTTTTTATTATTGGTAGATAGTAGTTGTGTTATTTATGGTGATAGTTGAATTGATAGCTTGGCATGGTTTAATTGGTTGGTTTGCGAAATGGAAATGGACACATAGTCACTACTTCTTATGTTGTAGCAATTGGATTGTTAATCCAACATTATTTTATGGTTTCATTGTGTCACAATGATGCTTCTTGCATTATGTGTTGGTCTTTGTATGTTTCCTACAACTTGCTATAAGTTGAAATGGTGGTTGTTGTTACTATGTGTTTAAAATTTCTTGATCGAGATCATTGCAATTGAAAGGATTAATAGTTGTGATTTGGTTGTCTGTTGTGTATACTTTATGGATATCGTGTATCGTATCAGAGATGGGCACAAGTTTTATAATAGTATGGTTCCATTTCAATTTAATTGATAAGTTGGTTAGAGGAATGAAATCATGCATGTTTTAAAAGAACTTATGTCCATGTTTTATTTGAGGAGATAATTCATGGACAGTGGTTGGTGTTTTGATGTTGAACAGAGTGGAAACAAATGACTGTGTGTTCATTTGGAATTTTTTTTAAATATCAAATGGGACAAATGAGAGGAAACATAATTCTTATATAGATTGTTTTGGAAGGCATATTATTTTGAGTATGATGACACTGGGTTAAGGATTTAAATGTGAACAGTGAGCAAGTTTAACACATAGTGATGACTAAATTATACACAGTAATTTTTTAATTGATCACAGTAATTATTTGGTTAGTGTTGGATTGTTTGCATTAAATATAGAATTGTTTAATGGATTACTTAATTAATTTTGTGAACAATATCCGCTCTTTTCCCCTACCATTATTTCACTTTTCGCTAATTACAATCCCCTCGCCTTCCCATACTTATTATCCACTCCATGTTCCTAAAATTTAATTATAGTTAAGAGGAACTCTATATTGTAACAGTTTGAAATCACAATTTCTTGGATGGATTATAGTGATATTTTCTTTGGTTTACATTACAGTTGATTGTTTGTTGTCTATGAGCAGTAATCATGATCTTTTCCCCCTCATTTTAACATTTTTCTCTCAATACAACCCCTCGCATATCCAAGAACTTTGTTCACCCCCTTCTCATTGACAACGATTAAAAAAATTGTATGGATTGGATTGCATGAGTCTAATATGTCATTGAGCCAAAAATTGTTTCATATTTTAAAAGGAGTTGTCATGTATGGTTGTTAAAGAAACTATTTTCTAATAAATTATGCATACAGGAATGATCTTTTTCAGCTAAGGTATCCATGGTAGAGGTAAACGAGGAAGAGGTAATTTGAACAAGGGCCCTAGAAGGCCAAGATTCTCCATACACTTTGATGCTGACTCGCAAGAGTTAGGCCAACTATTTCAAGTTGGGTTTTTTAACTAGATTGGGAAAGGAGTGGTCCAACCTAGGCCTAAAAGGCCTCCCTTCCAAGCCCCATGGGTCCCTGGTATCCATATTCCCCCTCATGTCTCACGACAACCTGAATTTACCAAAAATGATGGATGGAAAGGGATTGTCCAACCGAAAGTCTTCCAACATCGTGGCTGGCCCAATTTGTCTTCACCTACTCCCCCGTCTATCAATCAAATTGTCCAAGTTGCCCCTGTCCACTCACTAGTTCAGTCTTCCCATGCAAGTAAAAGGTTGAAAATCGATGCCCACCATGCCCCTAACAAAGGAAAAGTCACGGTTTCCCCTTCCTCACCCTCCAATGGCTCTGATAAATCTATGTCCTCCTGCATGCATTTGAGGCATGATTTCTCTCATGTGATCTCTCAGATTAGGCCTAAGGCAAATTCAGAGAGATTAAAAGGTGAAAACAACAAGGGAAGGATTGCATATCAAAGTGGGAAATATGGATTTTAAGTTTTTATTATTTATTAATTGTTGAGAACAATTGACTTCTAAAGTTTTGGATAGCATACTATTTTTGGATATATGAGTAATATATTTTGGAAATAATTTCAAATATCATTGAGATAAATTGTCAAATATGAATGTGATGATGGGAGTCACAAGGAGGGATGTTTTGTTTAATTAACTAGTTATGTTATGATTGTTAAAAACTAAAGGGAGTCACAAGGGGTCCCACCTACTAGTTATTATTTATTTAAAAAACCCTTATTATGATTTATTACTTTTCCCCCTAACTAAAAAGTTGGTTGAGTTTTAGTTAACTTAACTAATGAAGTATTTCAACTACTTCAACCAATTCTAATTTTCCTAAAGGCAAAAGGAAAGGGAGGAACACGAGAGAATAGAAGGAGAAGCATACTAAGGTTTGCTCTTTGAGTTTTTGTTGAGATAATTCAGTTTTCATTCATTCCTTAGTTCATTAGAAGACTAATTACTTTTTATGGTAGCGGGGTCCTATTGTAGACAACAAGATTCATGGTTGAATCACATCATTCAGACACTTGTTTTTCAGAGGTGATGATCTATCTTTGATAGTCTATAAAGACTTGTCTGTTTGTGAATTAGTTTTCATGGCTGGCAAAGGCTATTTTGCAGAGTCTAGTGGGCAACAATATGTGGCAAGTTGGTCCATATTTTCAAGTCCAGTTTTTTTATTTTCTATGAGAAGTCCTTTTGTATGTTTTATCAGGGATGTCTAAGTTTGACTTTGGTCCAAAACTTCCTCAGGAAATTTTGTAAAGAGAATGATTTTTTGATGAATTGGAATGAAATAAAGGATTTCTTTATGTCTCATATGTGTTTATTATTGACTTGGTGTCTTTACTTCTGTCTCTATATTTATTTTAGCATCTGATATATTCAGAAAATTACATAAAAAATGATTTTTTCAGCAAGCTTTTAATTATAAAAAAACAACCTAAGCACTTCTAAACAATACTTGTGAATTGGGATATCATTTTTTATGGCTATAAACATAGGGTGATATTCTCGTCTATCTTGCCTTAGCCAAGCAGGATCTGAAAATGTTTGAGTAAGATGATTTCATATATTTTCCTCAACACAATGATCCTTTGGTGACCTTCACACCTTATCTGTAAATATGGATATACAACCTTCACTTTCCAATGCCCTATTGAAATTAGATTTTTCCTTAGATATGGAACATGTCTTACCTCTTTCAACAACCACTGGTTTCCATTACTTTGCTTTATTTTTACCTTTCCCATTCCAAAAATTTTGCTTGGTGCATCATCACCCAAATGAACCTATCCAAAATCACCTTGAACATAATACATAATTTTTTTCCTATGGGGTGTGGCATGAAATGAAGCTCCTGAATCTACTACCCAAAACTCATAAATATTACCTACAAAAAGAATCAAAGCATCTTGTAACACATCACCTGTTACATTTGCTTTCTGATTTTTCTCCTGTTGTCCATCTCTTTATTTCTTTGGAGCTCTGCAATCTTTCTTCAGATTTCATTTCTTCCCACAGTTCCAACACTCTATCTTTCCCAGTCTAGATTTGGATATGCCCTTCCTAGAATTCCCGCGGTTCCCTGAGCCCTTTCCTCTATCCTTTTTTCTTCCCCTGTTCTCCATGTTTAACACATTACCTGATGTCTCACCTATGTTTTTCTATTTCATTTCCTCTCTAAGGATAACACCAAAAACATCATCAAATTTTAATGTGTTTGAACTAGAGACAAAGTTACTTACATCCATGACCAAGACATTCCAAATTTATGGCAATGAGCACAAGATTAGAAGAGCCCTAACCTCATCATCAAATTCCACTTTTATAGAACTTAGTTTATTAGTAATTGCATTAAATTCATTTAAATGATCTGCAATAGACCCACATTTTGACATATTCATACTAAATAATCTCTTCATTAGAAATACCTTATTGGATGTTGAGGGATTTTCATACAATTTAACTAATGCACCCATCATCTCCTTCGTTGTCTTTTCTTTCGAAATATTGAAATCCACCGACGCTTCCAGACCCAACCATATCATTCCTAGTGCATTTCTGTCAAGAACTTCCCATTATTCGTCCTTCATGGCCTCAGCTTCTTTTCTATTCCATCCAATGGTAGGAATAGATCCTTCTGATATAAATAATCTTCCAGTTGCATCTTCCATAACTGGTAGTTTTGGCCATTAAATTCCTCGACCCTAAAATTTCCATCTTCCACCATTACTCCCACCCAAACCAGGAACCCTCTTTTCCTTCAAGCTACCTTTCACTCTAATACTAGTTGTTAGAAAAATAGGATTGTGGAGCAATAAAATAAAATAAAATGTGGAAATAAAACACAGATGATACACGATAAAATAGAGACACAGATATACGTGGTTCACTTAGTGTGGTCTATGTCCACCAAAGAAATTTCCAGGTCCTTCCTTTTTATTATTCAGCAAATGAAGGGATACAACCTACAACACACATGGTGTAACTTCCTCTTATTTCTCTCACAGTATCCTCTCTCATAATACAATATTTGTAATGATGCATATCCGCAATACATTTCCCTAATAAAAGAGGGTTGCCTTCTAGGGAATAAAAACCTAACATAAATTATACTATCATATCTATGACCTTATAATGAACGGTCCATATTTACTATGAAATTACAATATACATTTACAAGGCAATTTTTCCTTCGAAGCTTTCGTCCTCTAACCCCCGTCGAGGGCCTGCTTTCCCCTGTACCCCCTCAGCTAGGGGAATGAGCCCCTCGGATCCCGTAGGGGGGAAAAACCCCCCACATGGAGGGGTGTATAGTATTCCGGGGTGTACTATCTTCATGGGGTATAAACACAGTTGAAAACAAAGACCTATGAAACATGGAGATAATCAGGCTCCACAACCAACACAGAGGACGTTAGGTGCCTCTCACTATTACTGTCAACCATTTCACACTTTATTGGTGATGGTTAGTGCATTAGTTGTGCGATTTTATATTATGTGTATTCTTTGATACAAAGGCCATGACTTATTAAGTGGTATGCCATTTTATTGAGGCGATTTTGTATAGCACTAGATAGATGTTGTGTTATAATAGATGGGAGGGATAACTTCACATTCACTTCAGAGTTATTATTATTTTTTTTTTTTAGAGGTTTTCAAAGACCATACCTAGTTTTGTTCATCGGCCTCCTAGGTCGATGACCAAGGTGTGGATGCACATGTGGGGTGAGATGATTCCCAAGAGGGGCATGCCTAATTTTCCATCTAGGATTTCTAGGGAGGCACTTGATCTATTATCTAGTGAGGCAGATCATGTTTTCGTGATGGTGTCATGCCCTTACGCAGGGATGGATTTTCGAGGATGTATCAACATCATATTCACAACGGATGAGCCACTAGATGATCAAGGTAAGATTTAAATTGAACTTGTACTTTCATTTTATTGTCTTACTTAATTCGAATAAAGTTTATTCTAGCATGTTCTTTAATGTATTTTATTAAAAAATTTAATGAAATTGTTGACTAATTATTAACTTGTGTTATATTTTACAGATGTTGGCACATTTTTTGGGGACATGCATCCTCCCCTACCATCTGATGCACATGAGGAGATGGCTGAGGCTATGGCAGCTCTTGGTCCTCAACTGCATATACCACCTGGCATGCGGCGTAGGCCATATATTATATATAGGATGGAGGTGTGTGACATATTGAGTGGAGTTTTGGTTGGCACAGGTGGCAAGTCACGGTCCTTAGCCGCATACACCACTTGGCATGCGGCGTAAGCGAGATCTTATATATAGGATGGAGGTGTGTGACATATTAAGTTGAGTTTTGGTTGACACAGGAGTCCACCCTATCCAGATGAGAGACATCAAGGATAACCATGATCTCTTGTAGGTATGGACAGACTTGTCGCACGATATGACGTCTCTTGTGCATCATATTGTTGGAGTTGCCAGGTTATTGGTAGGGATAAGGGATGGCATGTCATCCAACACTGATGATAATGAGGGGGTGATTATGACCACCAGGGTGGTGATGGAAACACTTTTTCTTCAGTACCTCCTCCTAGTCCTCCTCCAAGTAATGGCGACACTTGTTCTTCAGCACCTCCTCCTCGTCCTCCGGGTGTTGATGTTGATCAAGGTGCATGTGATCATGGCGATGTTCCAGATCAGGGTGGTGATGTTGCAGATCAGGTTGGTGATTGCACTTCTTCTTCAGTATCTCCTCCTCCTCCACCTCCTCCTTCACCTCACCCAGATGAACAGGGCACATCACCTATTCTTCCACAACATGTTTCTCCTGAGAGACTACGACTAGATATTTAGTTATAATAGTTATTTGTATTGTTGACCAGATATGTACCTTATAGAAGTTATTTTACTTGTTCATATATATATAACATTTTTTGTGTTCATGTTGATGTACTTAATTTATATGTTGATGTTGATGTTGATGTTAGGTTATGTTAAATTATATTAATCATAAACCTTACTTTGTATCACAATTATACAAACTAGTTTACTTGAAAGTACAATCTGAGAATTGTTCCTTATTTCGAGAATATTGTTTTTGTTCATAAGTTCATAATGAACAATTAAAAATAGTTATGATAAACTCAATTAGCATTTATAAAATATTTGTGATATTTTAACTTCCTCTTAATTGTAATTTGGTCATATTTTTTATATTCCCATAATTAATACAAGTCTCAAAATCTTAAGTATATATTATTATATGGGTTTAGAGAGAGGCACATGCATTAGTTATTTAAGGACAATGATGTTTTTTTGAAAAACTCACTTAAGAGGCTCATTTTATATATGAATATTCCCCTAATTAGTATGTATGAACTCAAAATTAAAAACTAATACAATATAATACGACATGTTAATGATATGAAATGGTGGGTAACAAAAATACATTTTAAAATTATGATGTAGAATATTTGATATTTACAATACAATGATATATAGTTTTTTTTAAGTAAAAGTTAAAATTAAAATACTAAAAGTTCAAATATCATCTAGATTTACAATGGAAAAATATTTATATCATTTACACATAACATTTAACTATATCATCCAGTCAAAAAATTAATAATATTTCGTATAAAATATTAAATACCAAAGACATTTTTTTTTAATAATCAAATTATTAAATCCACTATACATAAAAGATGTAATTAAAGAATAAAATATGTATAATATATCACTCTCTGTTGTCATCGCCCTGATTATCTTCCTCACTTGGAATGCTAACATTGTTGTTCTCAAAACTATGTTTTTATCTATGGTCGTTTCTTAATACAAACCACCAATCCCTATCCAACACATTTGGGTAAAAAAGCACTTGGTTGCAATGTTTTGGGAAAACATAAGGCTCCTTAGCTTCATCCCACATATTTTTAGAGTTGATACATATCATCCCACTATCACGATATTCCTTTACATTATTCCGATCAAAGGCGTCCTACCACTTTCACCTAAAAATAACACATTGCAAAGAATATAAGTCCACTCAAATGATCTCGTGTATCTTTCCAACGTAACCTGACTTTCCCTGTATGGTTTTTTGATCGCAGTGGATAGCGCGACTAGATTGGTTGAACTCGACTTCCACTCCACAATTTTGTGTCACGTTTCCATCATTGACATCCTCTGTGAGAAAATGATGCCCATATTCCCACATATATGGGAACAAATGCACCTATAAAAATGTGAACAAATCACAGTTTCAATATGTTTCTAATAACCCAACCATTAAAATATAAAATAAAATAGATGTACTTACAATTCATCTACCAATGGTTGTAGGTAGACATCCATATTCTTCACTTGTCTTCTACTAGGTACTATAAGAGCCAACATAAGATGGTCATTCTTCATGGAAAACCATGGGAGGATATTGTTATTGATCATACTACAGGCCAAATAGAATAGTTGGTGTTTTGGAGGGAATATGGGTTCACACCATCCATTTCTATGCTGAGTCATAGACTTCGTACTTCATCCTTGAATATTTCTAGACATGTATCCTCTATATGCTTCATGGCTACTAAATCTGTTGGGATTCGCATAACTCCCGACTCACTTCTGTGTGATGCATGTCATCCCTGCAACATAGATAATTATTTGCAATGAAAGAGCCTTTGAATCCTTGGGATTATAGGAATGTGCCTCAATATATTATGAGGAGGACCATATAATTTACTATTTTTATTTGATTCATGGTACCTGTCATGCCCACATTTCAGACATATCTCTTTGTTTGCATATTCTCCTCTATATAGAATATAATCATTCAGAAATTCATGATATGATATATACTCAACACCCAACATTTTCAACAACTGCTTTGCCTCTTCGCAGCTACCGTGAAAAAAATTATCACTAGGAAGAACCTTATATTTGAATATCTTGTAGTCAGTGGGAAATAGAAATGTACAAGTTCATTTAATGTTAATAAAAGAAACCATTTCTAATGTTGATTGTGTGATAATATTTCTCAAAATTAATATAAGAAACTTGTTGGTCAATTACCTCAATATTGTCGAGAAACATGCATTTGACATGCCAACCTTTTATTTTGCGTTGTACAGTAACATTGTTGTCCCAAGATGGGTAGACTTTGACCAGGAACTACATCCAAAGAGAGGGGTGGTGGAAGGAAATTTTAGGATTTAGAAAATTGTATCATTGATATGAGCATTATCCCCTAGCTCATCATTCTGGAATAAATCTAACAACATTGTATCCATGGAATTTGTATCCTGTAAGTAATCATCCATACCAACCTCTTGTTGATTGTCTCCATTTACAACTTCTGAAGAACTACTAGTATTGTTGTAGTCATTCCTAATTGGTGAATTTGTACGTAGTGGGAATTGAATAGGTGGTTGATTCAAGCTTTCTTGGTACACTTCCTCTATGAGTTGTGCTCTCATTGCATACTTCTCTCAGTTTGACATTGTTGTGGGGTGAAACGAAAGATGGTAGGTAGGTCGCTCATCATCAGAAGAATCCTAATTTCAAAAATAATGAACATTAGTACATCGATGATATTAGTAAGAACAATGAAATAATTTTTTTGTTCAAATTACATTATACCAAATAATTATTACCATCATCAACCAAGGATTGTAGATGGGAGATGGAATGTCACAATTTGCAGGGTAAAGCAGCTATCCATTTTTATGTACCAACTACTTGCGGTATGTTTCTCATGATAAGACCTTCCGACATTTTTGAATCGGTACTAGAATATATTTTGCATCTAAAATCAATTCTGAATAAGGATCCTACAAATTTGGATACAATTTTATTCAGGTGGACATGGATAAAAAATAATTCAATGAGATAATCAAAACATAAATAAAATAAGTTAAACTTACCAGAGACGAAAAGGGAGAACTCCGCGATGGAATTTGAGCAATATGGAATGGGATGGAATTTGAAGAATTGACCATTTGATCATATAATAAGGTTTCCTCCCTGCATTTCAGAAAAATTAACAAAAACTTTTCATGTACATATCTAAAATAAATTTTGAGGACCATACCACGATATGAGTTTGAATATAGTTTTGAAACCATTTTTTAAGAATAAGGCGACATAAAACGTAAAATGTATACTGAAGTATTGCAAGTCATGTGAATTCATGCTAAAAGATAATTAGAGATGAATATACTATTTTGTGTGCAAATAAAATTTAAAATAAATTTAAAAGCATAATGGTGTGCTTATAAACCATAAACACATCAGTGCGCATATTAATAATAAGCACCGGTGTGTTGAAAAATCAACCACATCGTGTTTCTAGATTTTGTTAATAAAAAAAATATTATATGACATTGGTGCATCAAATAATATCGACGCACCAGTGTGTAATGTATTATGGCCGCATCGGTGCATCTTACATAAACCAACCATCGTGCCAAAAAAGTAAAAAAAAAAAAATACATTATTTTTTTAAACAATTAAAAAAAGAGCGGGAATCGAATTTCATAAAGTCATTTAAATACTAAAAAGATATTCACTAATAATTATTTTGCAAAATGTTGTAGGGGAGAGACTTGCAAGAGAGACATACTAAGGACCATTGTGGAGGAGAAGAATACTTTGGAACCACAATATTATTCACAATATGAGAATTTGAAGGGTATGGTGATTCACTCTAAACCCTTTTCTTAAAGTTTTTTTAATATCAAGAAGGTATTCAATATTTTCATTATTTTTCCAAAATTTACAAGAGACAGATTTGGAAGAGAGACATACCGGGGAGCACTGTGGAGCAGAAGAATACTTTGGAACAACAGAAATATTCAAAAAATCAGGATTTGAAGGGTATGGTGATTCACACAAAACCCTACATTCAGAAGAAAAAAAAAATCATACGTACCTTAAAGCCTTGTTTTTTTTTCTTACGTGAATGAAAAATTACACCCTAGGGTTTAACTCCCTCTATCACTTCAGAATTAGGGATTTTCATTTTAGGTATTTTAGATATAATGGGTTTGTTTTGCTATATATAAGTGTTTGGCATGTGATGCAAAGGGACCACTTATTTCATCAGATCCCAAACACAGTCGACCCTCTGTCTTTTTATTTTTTTAAATGGTTTCTGATTTGACTTTTTTTTTTTAAACATTTTCCTCTTTTCCGGTCCTCCTTTTCGACAGAAATGCACCGGTGTGTTTATGTATAAGGAAGGCTTCGATTAAGCCAGATTTAAAAAAAATATATATGGCGCATAAAAATTATCGTCGATGTTCTCATCTAAACAACACAGAAAATGATGTCACATAATTTTTTTAATTTTTTTAATTTTTCTTCTCATCAGTGTGTAATTTTTCTATTAATTTATTTTATGAATGTTTAATTCTTTTTCTATGTTTTTGTTTTCTACTGTAGTCATTGTGATGTCTTCTATATATATCGCACTGTTGTAATTCACAATATTTTAAAAAGGAAATTAAATTGTTCGATGTGTGTTGTTGTATGGAATGCACCAGTGCTTTGAATATAAAAAGTGCACTGGATACAACAATTTTTTTTTTGCTGAAAATTATGTGATTTATTTATAAATTATATTTAATCATTTCTATATTGAATGGTACAGGTTGCATATTCATAAAAATATGAGTGAGAAGAGTTCAAATAAGAAAATTTATGGTCGACACAATGATGACACATCCAGAAAAACAAAAAAGGCAGGTTCTTTGTAAATTCTATACAAAATTAATATGGTTGAACTATATGTAAGTTTAACTAATATGTATTGGTACAGTGTGTGTCATGCAAGGCCACAAAATGAGGAAGCTTGATAACATTATTTATAATCTAAGTACATAAGAGTTTAAAATCTTGATGGAAAAATTGCAGAGGGATGGATTAGGTGAATGAAAAAATACTATTCAATATGATTTTTTTTTTTAATTTTCATTAAGAATATACTTAGGAATATTATATGACATGTTTCAAACAATATATTAATTTGCATATGGGAAATTATTATAGTGATTAAAGGAATTTAGTAGTGAAGAAATGAATAACTAATCAATTATATGGTTTGAGATTGTATCAGAAAAAAAAAATTAAAGAAAAATGTCCAGTTGAGTTGCATATCACAAGATAATAGATCTAGAATCTTAAATAAAATGGTCACATGGTTCCAAATCCACTTGCAAAGAACCATATGGTGATAATTTGAACTAGTAATCCATATAAATCCCACATTTCCAATTTCTAGTGGGTTCGGGTACCTAAGAATATACTGCAAAAGGTCACATGAACTCAAAATTCCAAGTCGATCAAGTCAAAACCCAAGGGTAATATTGTTTTCTTGGAATCCCAAGTAAATTGATGTCATTATATTACATAGATTTCAATGTTTGTAAATTCAATAATTATGACTAATTTGTTTTCTTTGTTTCTCTTAGTATAGTGCATTGATTTCAATTTTGTATAGTAGATAAATTTGATCATTTTTCTTATGCATTGATTTTTGTGTTTGTATAGTGGATAAAGGCTATGTGAACAAAAATTCTAACTATTTTGAAGTGATTGATTAGATATAACTATAGGGAAATCATTACACCTAAAAAATGAAAAAAGTTCTAATGAATAAAACAAAAGGAAAATAGGGGTTCAGAAAGACACAATGTCAAAGAAAGGGAAACTCATTGACTAAGCACTCCCTCATACAAAGGAACTCATGAGGATGAATACATAACCTTTCATGACTATGAGACCACCTATGAAGTAAACCCAAAACCATACCATATGCCATAACACATACTTGTTGATGGTTTCTTTGGAAATATCATTTTCCTAAGCATTGGCACACCTAATAAGGGTTAATGAGGATCATCCCGTAGCTAAAATTTACAAATTGTATAAGTCTATGAGCTAGTGTGAAGTTTGAAGAGGATACTTAATGTGATATGCCTAATGGTTTTTACATTGACATGACTCACTTTCTATGTTTCATTTCACGTATGTACATGAATCTGGTTTTGAATGATAAATTTGATCACATGATCCCCTCCTTGGATGATGTACTTCACATGGTTATTGAAATGGTTGAGCCTTGGTCCTTTGGATGACATTTAGGTGTTATTTGCACATTTTATGGAGGCCATCCCATAATGCTTGAGAGGTTTTTTCACATTATTTGGAGGACATTGATCCTTATGAATACATGACACACTTGTTGAGATTTCCTAGCACCCATTGGAGATGACATGACACCTTGATGATGGGACATTGCACCTTTTCATGATGATATGGCACCTATTGATGGGACATTGCACCTTTTGGGGGATGATACGTCACTTTGGGATGACACATTGCACCCCTTGGAGGGAACATTTCACTTTTGGATCCCCTACACTTGATTTACGAGTGACCCATTCACTCTATGAGGCCACACATGCCACATGTGTGATATTGAGAATGCATTTATGAGTGACATATTGTCTTATGATCACATTTACTTCATTTTGGAGGCATCACTGGGGGTCTTAGTGACCTATCGACTCTTGTATCGTGGATATTATATGTATTTTTTCCTTGTATATAGGTTTTGTAAGAGATAAAGACATTACTTTATATTTTTAGGGATTTCTATGGATGATAAGGGTTCTTGATATTTCATATAAATAAGAGAATAACTTCTCACTTGTAAATTATTTCTACTTGTGGATAATTATCACTACTTGTCTACTATTTGGCACTTGATGTTTTGTAAAAGTTGTTTTTCCAACATGGATGATTTGACTCATAGCCAGCTAGATTAATAATGAGGGGAATATGATGTACTTACTTGAGTTTTGGAACTCCTTTCAATTTGTCTAGATTATGTTGGATACATGCTTAGCCTAGTTTTAAACTCTTCTACTTTTTAGAATTTTTCCAAATGCTTTTGGCATAGCTAATCTTACATCATCCCCAAGGGATAGCTCAACTGGTCTTGATTCTAGACATGTGTATTCTCCCTTGAAGTTGGGGAGGTCATAGTTTCGACTCTTATGCTCCTTGGGGATATGGTTTACCCTAATTACCATCCATGGATCATGGGGAAGTATTTGGTGGGTTTTCTGCAAATCTTTCTTTAGAAAAAAATAGTTAATTTTACATTAGACACCAAACACAAAGAAGTGAGACATAGAAAAATAGTGATGCATTCCCACATTGCAAGTTCTTCCTTGACATGAATTATTGTCAGACCCTTGAAGTTTTTGGCTATAGTTGACCCAATTAGATTTTCAATCCATACACTAGGGTCTGTAGAATTAGGTACTTTTTCACCTTTATGAGGTAATCGAGTGATTCGATATATCAGCCCAGCTATGATTCATAGTGGTCATTCCAACCATAGTATTCCCTTATGAAATCAACTTATGATAAATTTTGTAGCCTCGTCTCTCCATCCACCAAATTATGCAATCTATAATGCACCCAAGTAATTTCTAATGTGGGCCTTATCTAAAACTTGGGTTTCCTTTTTTCATTCTCTTTCCACAAGTCCTGAACTTGTAAAATTCTACCAGTGCTTATCCCATAAAATGTCTTCTATTTTTTCTTGTTGGATGTTCTTCATTCTAACTTCTATCTCCATGGTAGTCAATTTGTCAAATTTCTTCTTTGTTCTTGGATCCACTCGGGTTTCACTCATCCTGATTTTCCCCCTCATCTTTGGCATGGTTGGACTATTGGTATCATCCATAGAATTCTCAATAATTGTAGGAATAGTGGTCAAGATATCTTGGTCTTGTTTGTCACACCAATTTATCAATCGCTAAGGAGTGAAAATAAAAGTGTTTTGGTCACCTGGTGCATCCCTATTTATAACTTTTTCATGATGAGATGTGTTAAGTTCATGCATGGTAGAGTCATGTCAATGTGTCTAGATATTTATTACAGTCATTAATATTGTTTCATGTGGGTGATGCATGGGGTCAACAGATGTTTGGTGTTCAAATGGGTTTGGTCGACTATTGTTTGAGTCAGGATGCATGTGCTAGTCGATTATGTCGACTTGGTTGATTTATCTCCTTTGGTTGAATGAGTGCCATTAGTTGATTCTATTTTCTTGGTCAAGTAGACTAACATGGTGATTTTTCTCTTCCAGTCAATTTTTTCTACACTTATTTTCACATATTCGATTGTTTTATCACGGTTGGTCCTGACTATGTGGTTTATTATCTTGTAATGCTTGATTTTGTTAACTTTTTCATTTTTCTAACTTGCTTTCCCGATTCTTAAATTCCTTTCTCACTTTATTTTTCTAAGTCTCTCTCACTTGAATACTTCCTTACTTTCTCATCTACTAACTGATGAATATCTTGTCCATGTGAGTGTGATTATTTCTTTGGTATTGTTGATTGTTTTGTTGACTAGTCCCTACCACTCTGCTCTGATCTACTAAATTTGATGTAGGTTTATTGCTTGTCCATCATCTTTATCTTGTAGAGTTTTATTGATATCACTTATCGATGGTCTAGGTCAACTATGATTTCCTTAATTAAATCGCCTCCCTTAGACAATTTTGTACCTAATTCTTCATAATCGACCATTTTATTATTTTTTCTATAGTTTTCATTTTTTTCTCATTTTTTTCATGTTATTTCCTTTTCACTTAATTTCCTTCTTTTCCTTTCTCTTTTTTTTTTTTCAAAATTCATTTATTCTAGGACTAGACCACCACAAGTGGTTTTCAACCTAGTCGATGTCTATTGGTGCCTCCAACGAGGTTTTAACCAATAGACACCCTGTTGTTGTGATACATTGTATTTCTTCTGATGGGCCCTATTGAAAACCTTGTAAAACAATTTCCCTTGCAAATTTCACAATTGAATTGCACAAGTCGATCGAATATATTCAGTTATAAAGGTTCCCAATCATGCAATATCTAACATTTTTGGCTTCCCCTTGATTCAGCTATTGTAAAGTAAGACCAAATACCATGATTGATATATTTTCGTTTAATATGTATATTGTGCCATGCCTTCTACTGAAGTTTATGGGCCTCTTGGTGGTGCAATGCAGTAAAACGTTCTTCTTCAATTTTGTGCAATTGATGAAGGAATTCTTGATCATCTCTATCTAGGTCATATTTGAGTACGAATGGCATCCTTGTTGCATTTTTCCAAAAATCTAGTGGAACTATAGTTTCTTTCCCATATACAAATTTGAAGGGTGTATGGATGGTTGATCTCTTGTATGGACTCTTATGGGCCCATAAAATTGTTGGAACCTTATCATCCCAGTCATCTCAGTAAACTCCAAAAAATTTATTCAAACCTTTATGCAAAGTTTTATTGAAGGACTCAACCACCACATTTTCTTGTGGATGATAAGAATATGTTTTTCTCTGATCAATCATAAACTTTTGTAGCAGTACTTTGATTTTCCCATTAACAAGATCACTAATGATAGTTAATGGGAATCCAAATATTGTAACAATATTTTCATATATGAAATTGGCTACAGTTTCCTTTGTACATTACTTGAATGGCTCGGCCTCAATCCACTTTGTCAAATATTCAATTGTTGTAATTATATATTTAGCTCCCGTCTGTATGGGTCTTTGAGGGAATGGGTCGACAAAGTCGATTTCCCAAATATAAAATGGTAGATAAGGGTTTACTGAGTGCAAGGGAATCTCATATTTCTGTAACAATTCACCCATCTATTGGAAAATATCACATTTAAAAAAAAAAAATTGACAATATTTGTGTAAAGTCAACCACTAAATGCCAACTTGAATAATATTTCTTGTTGTCATTTCTACTTGATAATGGCCACCCATGGCACTAGCATGTGCTTCATTTTTTACTCCTTCATGTCCATGATCAAGAGAACATATTCTTAGTACATATTTAGGTCCCAATATCTATAAAAACCCATTCATTAGTTTGAATGAGGAAACCTTCATTTCTAGGAATTTTTTCTTTCTTTTTGAAAGTTATTTAAGTGTCTTCCCCTCCTCTAAGAATTTGACTATGTATGCTAACTCCATAGGGGTGGCCACAACTCGAAACATATGATCATTTAGTAATTCATCATTAATCATTGTCGGGTCTTCACCTATTTCAAGTTGGGATAGGTGGTCGGGTCTGACATTCCTTTTCCCCAGTCAGAAAATTATGTTGAATTCAAACTCTTGGAATAATAACAACCATCAACATAGTCTCCCTTGATACATTCGCTTGTTTTCCAAATATTTTAGAGCTTAATGGTTAGTATATAATGTAAATTGGTTCACCAAAATATAATGAAATAACTTCTAGAGAGAAAATATCATCGCCAATCCTTTTCTCTCCATGGTCCAATAATTTCACTCTACATTATTTAGCTTCCAACTTGCATATGTGTTCAGATGGTCGAATGTGTCATAATTTGGTTGTGATAGTACTACTTTTACTGCCATGTTCGATGGATAGACATGAAAATGAAACCAATTTAACCAGTTGGGAAAATTTAACATTGGTGCCTCTACCAATTTTATTTTCAACACTTCAAAGGATTCATTGCACTCTTGACTCCATATAAATTCAACATCTCTTTTGAGTAGATTGTCGATGGGAAAAGTGATGTCAAAATGATACCTTATGAATTTTTTGTAGTATCCCATGTGCCCCAAGAATATTTTAATGTGTTTTTGGTTTATTGGTGGTTTTAATTCAAGGATGACCTTTATTTTTTTCATGTATTTTTTTGTCCCATTGTTGCATACAACATGACCTAGCGAAATTTCGATAGGTGTGGTGAATATGCACTATTTTGTGTTTAAGGGAAGGTAGATATATCGAAACATTTCTAGCATAATTCGAATCCATTGGATATGATCTTTGAGGAGACTATAAAAATCCAATCATCAAAGTATACAACCATTGTCTTGTATATGTATTCTTAGAATTCTTTCACCACAATTCTTGAAAAGATTGTTGGTGCATTTTTCAGTCCAAAGGGAATAACTCTATATGAAAAGGATCCAAAATATGAAACAATGGTTTTTTTTTCCTAAGCTTCCTCAGAAATGGGTACTTCTTTATATCCCAAAAAATTGTCAATAAATGAGTAGCACTCAAGCCCCACCACTTCGTTGATTATTTTGTCAATGAATGGTGTTGGGAACGGATCTGTAACTATCAAATTATTCAATCCTTGGAAGTTGACACATATTCTTAATTTCTTTGGATCATGTTGCTTTGGTTGTATGACCATATGAATAGCCCATTTGAATTTATCGATCATTCGATAGATGATGCCAATGAAAGGCATCGCTTTAATCTCATTTTGTACAATAGGTTTGTATTTATGTGCCAATTTATAAGGAAAATTTTTAATGGTTTTAGCCCCTTGTATGAGGTCGATTTTTAATTTCCCACATATCTTTTATAAGTCCTTTTAGATCTTTATATTATTCAGTGAATACATCCTGATATTCTCTTAACTATTTATAGTTTTTGCTTTTATGTCCGATAGTCACTGACATGGGTTATTTTAGGTCAACTTTTAGTCGATATATCAACCTCCTTTGTTCTAAACTCCATATCCATCCATTTAGGGGGATTTAATTCATATAGTTTGTTCCCCCCTTCTTTCACTTCATTATAGGTGGGTGGAAAGTATGGATTTTCTATATTTTCTTTATTTTCATCCTTGGATACTCTCATAATGGTATTTACATGCTTATTTAAATTAGGGTTATTCCTTTTCCATCTAAATATTTGTCCATGAGAACTTGGATTTTCCATGTCCATTAGACAACCTATTTGATTGTCTTGTTGGTGGCCTGACACAAACCTATCGACTTTCTCTTTTCCTCATTTGATAATTTCTTAAGGATTTGTTTCTTAATGAAATATTTGATCGCTTGAACTACTTGAATTAATTGTGCCTCCTATATCCTAAACTCAAAATCTTTGATAAAATTTGCTTTAAGTTTGAACCATGAGAATGTTTCACCCTGTGCTTCCTCTATTTTATACCATTTGTAAGGTATGCCATCTTTCATACTTGGAAACATGTGGGGCCACACTCTTTCATCTCTATAGCCAATTTTTTTTCATTCATTCTAACACTGATGAATATGGAATACAAGGTTGAATTCAGGCTTAAACGTGGGTATGTCCACTGCTACATATATCATTTTTCCTCCAAATCATTCCAAAAAATATGTTGTTGCAGCTATTCGTATCTCCAATCTTGGAGGTGTTTCCCACCAATGTTTCCTAACTAGTAAAATATTGTACAAAATTATGCGTCCCTGCATGCTCTCCCACCATTTTTTATACCTCGTCGACATGGGCTGATGAGGAGTTTCTTTCCTTAAATATTATTGGAGCCACTAGTCCTGAATTTATATCAGTGGGTACTAAGGTCAACATTTGTTTGATTTTCTTTTTGTATACAAAATGTACTACTTTAATTGAAAAACATGAGCAAAACTTATGGATTGGTATGGCTTCAATCGACCAACACTCCTTCACCTTCGACTCATAGTTTTCTATCTTCCATTTATATAACTCAGTATATGAGTTCTGGTCGACCAATAAAGAATAACCTCATAAAATTTCTCCTGGGACATTGGGTTCCATGTTGTATTTATCTTCCTACAAGATATGGTACAATGTCTTGGATTTTTCTTCCTCGTCCCAAGCTTCAACCCACGAGTTTCCTTCCTTTGGTTCTAGTGGAATTACAATTTTTTAAACATTTCCTTTCAGGTTAATTCTATATATATCCAGAGAGATCATTTCCTTCATTCTTCTACCCCAAGGGTGCTTGACCAATTCTTAGTATGAAAGGATGCCTTCGACTAGGTCAATTACTTCAAAGTCAACTAGAGTCAGGATTCCTATTATGATAGTATAGTCATTCTTCAAGGTCCCAATAGGATATAAAAAGGTTCATTCTGCAAATTTCAGACAATTCATTGTGCATGCAATTACCAATCTTCCCAATTTTATCCATGTTGCACATGGAATAATATTGAATTGCGAACCAAATTTGACCATGACTTGATGTACCATGTAGTCGTCAATTTCTTGATCAACTTGAGGGTCATAATCATCGTGGGTTTTTTTATTGTGACAACTACCTTAGATTCATATAATATCATTGGTATTATTTATATTCTTTCAAGATATTTAAGAGTTCAACCAGTCAACCAACTAACTATTTTTATTTCAAAAGTTGCAAAAATTCTTCTAAGATGACATCTTTGATAATTGTTGCATTTTGTAGTCTGTCCCCGTGTTTGACGAATTTATCATACTCATTGTTATTGAATAAATGTAGTTCTTCCCACATTACTCATCCTTCCTCATCGAGATTAGGATAGGTATTTCTATTTCTCACTGGTCAAAGTGGTGATTCTTGATGCATGCAATTCTCTTGACTTGCTCCAGATCTCGCAACCATATGTAAGTTCTTTGAGTTTAAGGATTCATGTTTTGGCGTTGTATTGAACAAATTTACAGTTCATTTATCCATTACATTTTTCCAACATTATTTGGCAGTATTCTAAAGAATAGTCACCTATTCCACATACATTACAAAACTTGAGGTCGGTTCTCTCATTCAGTGGGCATTTGGGGCGAATATGATCATCTTTACAGGAGGTAAAAAAATAATTCCTTCCCCGACCATGACCATTTCTACCTCTTCCATACATTCCATTATAGCCTCCTTTGTAACCTCTACATCCTTGGTAGCCACACATACCCTGATATCCATTTTCACCTTGGTATCCAGCTATACCTTGATAGCCATTTTCACCTTGGTATCCATTTGTTCATCCTTGATTTCCTTGTCCCACATTATTGTTAGTTTCTTGTGTATCATATACTTCATGGTAGTTTTAATTGTTTCGAACATTGATTTGGAATTCTTGAGTCAAGTGGTTAGACCCCTCACAGATAGCACACCACTTACACTTGGCATTCCTTAAATTGTGAGGGAAATATTTGGTACTCTAGTTTGTCAGAGATTGAGAGATCTCATAGTAAATTTCTACATCCAATCGATGAACGTTAGGTTTCCTTCCAGGTGCATCATTGTACTTACAATAATATTTTGTGTGACCTTCATTTAAACACCTGGTGCAGCAAATTTCATTTCTTTGAACAATCAAATTCTTTAAGTACAATTGGAGCATCTCAAATTTTTCCTCCAATATTTTATCCAACAATGTCGAAGTCGATGGCTAGTCATGACATTGGTTTCTATGTGTTGGGATTTTTTGAGTGCTTCCTCACACGATTGGATTTTTGCAAACGTAATGGTCCTATAATTTTTTACAATAATATAGACAAATACCATTGCACCAAGAGTTGTTTGTCGATAAAATATGGAATCTAGTTGAGCAAATCCTTGAATATTTTATTATACTCCCTTACTTTTTCTCCATGTTTCTATTTTAATTATTTAATATTTTGTGCTACAAGATGTTTGACATCTTGCGCTTTGAATAAAGAGAGGAAACTAGACTTGATATTTTCTTTGTATATTTGATTATTTTTCAATATAGTTAATAAACCATGTGAATTATCTTTACCTTAAGGTTGCACCAAATTGAGCCATTTGTTCATCTTCATTAGTTATGTCGATGACATCCCATAATTTTTCACAAATGAAACAATGTCACTTGGGATCCCGATGTCCTTCATAGATGGGAATGTGTTTCAGACCCATTTTATCTTTATGCAAATGTTTCAACTTATGAATACTTTAACTTGTTTGAGTTTGTTGACTAAATTTCAGAATCGACTATATGGTAGGTTGTACGTTCTATGGTGTAGTCAATTGTGTCGATGGTTATGATTCAACTAGGGTAGTCGATTGTGCCAACGATTATGATTTGAATGAATTAGTCTATGATTCAACTGCTATATGGGATTCTTTACTTTCTTTGTTTTCCTCAACTACCTCGCTTGGATATGGAATTTCATCTTTCTAACACCCTTTATCTATATAATCTATAAACAATCTCTCCCAAGGGAACATAGTTTCATCACAACTATTCATTGAATGTGTATCTTCCTCTACAGTTAGTAAACTTGGTAGGGTGGAGAATCTATGGGATCCTTGATGTGAAGGAGTATATTGTCATCCCTCTAATTACCTACCCATATCTCCCTAACTTCCTACCCAGATAAGATATTTGTGTAATGCATGTCCCGAGTCACCTAAATCCATGCTTTCACCAACATCTACCAGTCAAAGGGAACCAACTACTACCTCAACCAACTACAGTCTCTCACTCCTTATAAGAGTCAATGAGGCTACTCCTTTTTCTAGATTTGGTTGGTCATCACCACACTCACATCGCTCAAGTGCTATAGTGATCTGTCACTCTCGGGGTTTCTCTCAACTCAACTTCCTTAGATCTTATGCATCATGCATATATTATCTATTTTTCTATAATTTGTCCTATTCTTTCTTATGAATGTGAACTGAAGGTTTATAAAACTACATTATTCTTGCAGTTCTTCTTTTTGTCTCTTTATCTAATGTATTTTCTTGTTTTCTTTCAATCAACTTCCTTATGTTTACTAGTATAATGACTCCTCGATGTAGGTCGACTGGTCTAATCCACTTTAGGCATTCCATAGACAACTATCCCCTCATTGTTGACCTTGACTACTCTTGGTTAGCCTTTCAGGTGAAGATTATTGCCATGTTCATTTCGTTAAGAAAAAATCCTAAGATTCTCATGTATCTTTGCAATCCACTTCTAAAAACATTTCCCAGTCAATATTTGATGGTGATGTAAAAAGAGGGGTTTGGTATTCAAAAATATGTTTTGATGCCTTTATATCAAAGGAATTTGCACAACAAAGTTGGTATTGTGCATAAAAACCCATCATGGAAATCATCGTAGAACCTTTATTTTACTTTGTCGACTGAAATTTGTTCCTTAATTGCTTGTTCTTCACAATATTCTTTGGAATTTTTTTCAACCCACTCATGTAAATTTGTTCAACACCCATTGAATAATTTGGACATTAACCACTCATAATTTGTAAGTTTATTCATTAGTGGGTCGGTCAATATATCTTTTAATTTCTTCTAGGATCATTTCAACAAATATTTCCTGAGAATCTGTGAAGAAATGGGATATTTCCTCTGCCAATGTCGGTTAGTTTCTATGTGCGTAATTATTCAAGTAGTTGTTAATATGTCTCTCCCACCACTCGTGTATCTCTTCCAGGCTCAAAATATATGTTCACATTATATTACATGCTTAGGCTCAGGAACTACTAGCAATGGAACCAATGTTGTAATCTATGGGTTTGTAAGGTGTTAAAAGCACTCCTTTACACAAATCAATATACAACAATATACACTAAAATATAGTCACACACATAAACAAGAGAAGGAAAACATATATTTTTACCTTCTCTTGAGATTTTTCTTCTTGCATTGAGGTACATTCATTTCTAGTGTAGAGAAACCCTAAACTCTTCCACATTGACCACATGTCTTCTTAACACATCCAGGAAACCCTAATCTATTGCATTGACCAATGGAATTCCCAAGGCTATTAGAATTCCTCTCTCAAGACTGTTAGCATCTAAAGAATTCCAATAAACCACCAGAAGCAGTGAGTTCTCTCTTGTTGTCATTGGAGGTGCTAGTTGTTCCAAATCTAGGCTTGTTTGTCTTGATTGTTTATGCTATAAAAAATGTCACAATCCAGAGAGAAAGCATAATGTTTCAATAGAGGTAAATTCATTACCTTGTTTTTATTAGTCCAATGCTTGTCCATGTGACATTTAGTCAGTGAACCCACTCTCCTTACAAATTTTTGAAGGGATTTCGGGCTTAGCAAGATGATCAACATTCTCCTCAATATCTTCATATTATATCCAATGGATACAATTAAATAACTTCATAAGAGATTTCCCACAGAGTTGGGCCATGAATTGATGATCAGTTTGTTCTCGTTGGAGTATAGGAAGTGGTTTCCTTGTGGGATACAAAATACCACAATTGAGTGACCAACAAGAGAAGTGGTGAAGATGTTTCCATACTGATATGTCCATTGTGTTATAGATATTGTATTGGAAATATTGTTATTACATAGACTGCCTTTTTTTTTTAAATACATTCGCATGTCTAAATTGTGGGTGTGGTGCTTAGTGGCAAAGAAAATTATTTAGAATGGTCAATAAATATTGAGCATACTCTTATATTAAATGATATTTGGGATGAAATTTGTGATGGAGATACTTCACCTTCCAAAACTACAGTAGACAAAGAGATTTCCATATGGACGAATAAAGACAAGAAATAATATGCCTTTATTGCTACTTTGTAAATGAAGGGGTGAGTCATGACATCAAATATATCAAAGATTTTTGGGGTGCTTTGAGGAATTTTAAAGAATTGTATGATTCACATTTATAATTGGAGCTAATTAAATTGTAGTTGGAGCTCTTCAACCTAGAGTTGAAGGATAATGATCCCATGGATTTAGCATCTAAAATTAAATCCATCATGCACGACATTGATGCATTTTATGTAAAGATAGAAATTTCTCTTACAAACTTCATCAAGGATATCTACCCCAAATATTTTCTCTATCTTAAATCACTTCAATCTAGTGTCCAATTGACGTCCCTCAATTTTGACTCTTTGGTGGAGAAAATTACATTATAACATGAGAAAGATGTTGAGAAGAAGATAGTTCAACCCACTAGAGAGAATACATGCCTTGCTAAAAAAGGGAGAGAATAAATTATGCGATTCTTCTAGAGAAGAAGGTAGAAAGAGAGGATGTGGAAAGAAGTATTTCAAAGGAAGTGGGTAGGAATAATCAAGGTGAGAGATATGATCTTCACTATGTTCATTGTGGCAAGAATGGACATGATGCAAATACATGTAGGATCCCGTGGGAGAATATAAAAGAAAATAAGGAACAAAAGGAACAAAAGGAAGAAAAATGTAAATCTCTTGAATCCAATCATTTTGTTATTGTTCATTGCAATATTGGCATAAATGAAGATTTGTTCAAAACTTCATTTTCTTTTAGGAGAGATGTTTGGTTTCTTGACACTGGTTCTACTTGCCATGTGAATTTTGATAGGTACGTCTTTAAGTAATTTAATGACAATGTAGAGGTGAAACATACTTTGTATATACATCCAGTCTGAAACCTACGAGAATTAGAACCATTAAGCTCAAATTCCCTGGTTTCCTAGATTTTATTTTTCATTATGTTTTGTATATTCTTGAGTTTCAAATGAACTTTCTATCTCTTGTCCACATTTTATAACAAGGCCATAATATTCACATTTTTTTTATCGAAAAGTTGAAATAAGGAGTTTTTCTGACAACATGATCATCATGACAAGATGGGAGGATGACAAATTGTTGAAGTTGAAAGGGACATATGTGTGGGCATAGAATTTTACATACTTCTCTCACCATGATGAAGGTACATTGTCAACTAGTCTCTTAGGGCATGCTATATTTGGGCACATCGATTATGATAGTATTTGTATGTTGAATAAAAATAGTGTTTCTAGTTTTCCTACTATTCCAAGGAATTTGAAGCAATGTGATGTCTGTAACCTTCGTAAACATAGAAAACATCCTTTCCATGATTTCACTTTTAGAAATGAAGAAAGTTAGGCTTGATACACTTTAATTTGTTTGGCCCCATGCCTATTGCATATGATTTTTGTAATAAATATATCATGACTTTTATTGATGATTAAACTAGTACGTGTATGATTTATTTGTTGAAACATAAATATCAAGCATTTGAAACATTTAAAATTTTCATTTATGGATTGAAAAGAAGCATAGTATTATATTGGCACTCTTCATACTGATAATGGAGGAGGGTATACTTCTGATGAGTTTGAAATATATATTTTCTAAAATGGGATTAAGCATCAAGAAACTATTCCATACAATCCTCAACGGAATGGAGTAGAAGAAAGAATGAACATGGCACTCTTTCAAGAATGTGAAGTTGATGTTTTGGGCTAATGCAATTCTATATGTTGTGTAATTAAGAAATATAAGTCCATATCATGCTCTTGGGAACAATAATCCTTACGAAATGTGGTATGAATGAATTCCTTCGATGAGGCATCTCATGGTTTTTGGTTCCACTTGTTATGCATTAATTCCTAAGGAGAAAAGAAACAAACTAGGTGCAAGGAGTCAAAAATGCATCTTCTTCGGGTACTAAAATACCACCAAGGTATATTGTATTTTCATGAATCCACTAAAAATGACAAGACTATTGAGAAACATCTTGATCATGTTGATAGGTTTACCCATGTAAAGACATACCATGTGTTTGATAATGAGATTCCACATCTTGAAGGGGGGATCCCTGTCTTGGATCAATATTTGGAATTTCCTTTTGAAGTGCCATATCCCCCTCATGTAGAAGATCCAACCACTTCATCGGAACAAGGGGTTCAATTGGATGATGCGATTCATAGGATTGAAAGGTTGAACTATTATGGGAATAAAAGACCATGTCAATTAGTTCAGCAACTTGGACCATCACAAAAAAGTACAAAGTGGCTCATGAAGACACTTGAGAGTGTTCATTTTGATAAGGTTGGAAAGATAGGAACTAGAATTTAAGAAAGAAAATATGATGGAGGTGATGTAGATGATTTAGATCTAGGTGATGTCAATGATATGGAAGTTTCATATGATTGTGAACTAAATTTATCTAGTAACTTTGAACCAACTTCCTTTGAAGATTTTTTTTCTCATGAGGAGTGGAAAGAAATTACGCAAAAGGAGTATGATTCTCTCATCAACAATGAAACATGGAAGTTGGTGGATCCTCCATTTGGAACCAAACCAATTGGCTACAAGTAGGTCTACAAGAACAAGTAAAAATAATATGGCTCACTTGACAAGCATAAGACGAGGCTTGTGTTCAAAGGGTATGCACAAAAAGAAGGAATAGAATATGAGGAGACTCCCCCCACACACAACTAAATAGGCTACCATTCATGCTATGTTGGCTTTGGCATCATAGAATAGGTGGAAGATTCATCACATGGATGTCAAGACAACTTTCTTGAATGGAGATTTGAAAGAGAATGTATATATGTCTCAACAGAAGGATTTGTTGTGAAGGGTCAAGAACATAAGGTATGGAATCTCATTGAGTCTTTGTATGGCCTAAAGAAAGAACCTCATGCATGGTATTAAAATCTAATTAAGTGTATTTTGAAGATTAATTTCAGGCACTTTAATTTTGATGATGCAACTTTGTTTGTCAAAAAAATTGGCAAAATTGTTGTATATCTTGTGGTGTATGTAGATGATATTTTGACATGAACGAACATTGAATAATATATTTCTTCCATAAAAAAAAATGTGAATAATGGTTTTGAGATGAGAGACATGGTACATATTCACTACTACTTGGGTATTGAGGTAACTGAGAATCCAAGATATATTTTCATCTCCCAAAAGAATTACATTGGAGAGTTGTTGAAAAAACTTGGCATGGTTAATTGTAATCCTCTCCTTCAATGGAGAAAAATTTCAAGTTATCATTAAAATAAAGGAATGCATTTGAGGATGCAAATAAATATAGGTACCTTGTGGGGAGTCTCATCTACCTTAGCACTATTATACCAAGTACTTCATTTGCAAGTTGGATCCTTTCTAGGTTCATACAAAAACTTTGTGAAGGACATTAGTGTGCTACAAATAGAGTTCTAAGATACTTGAAGGGAGCTCAAGACTTTGGGCTCAAATACTCTAAAGTGGAGGACTTCATACTAGTTGGAGATATAGATTCATAGTTTGATGGAGAAAAAGATAATTGAGTGTCTACATTAGGATACCTCATGAGTCTTGGATCAACAACTATCTCTTGAAGATCACATAGACAATCCATTCTAGATTATGTAGCAGAAAAATCACTCAAAATCAACCTTGTTGAGCAAAGCTAAGGGGGGTATTGAAATTTATCAAAAGGAGTGGATTTCCTTAATAAAATTAATTGTATTTTCCTAAGTTTGTATGATTCTAGAAGGACAAATTTTGTTTTAAACAATTAGTTGGATAGTGTGGATTTCTCATTCAATTTTGTTGATCCTTAAACAAGTTAAGATAGTCGATAGAGTCGAGGAAGTTAGTGTGTCATTGTTAAGTAATTAGTTGAAGGATTTTTAGGAATTCAATTAGTCTAGAAGCATCAAATTACTTCTTTGTATTTGTAAACCTTTGAGCATGTACAGGTGGGTGGCCAAACATAGTGAAATCAAGCCAAAGAAATGGCCAGGCCAGAGAACCACCCAGAATGTGAAACCGATCTAGTAAAGGTAGAGAGACTATTGTGATAGTCCTACCCTTTTGAATATGGGGACATTTATAGTGAAGTGGTGGAGTTTCTGTGTAATAAGGATGAATGGATTGATCTCGATTGGAAGGGAAGAAATATCGAGAACCAGAACATATTTCCTATGAACTTCGCTGAGATATGAAGTCGTAGAGGAATTGTGGATCAAAGAGGACACGGAGAAGATTTGATCGTTGATAATCGAAGAGATTAATGACCAAAACAACTGATAACCAGACATGCCTAAATCCCTCTAAAAGACAGTGTTAAATTGTCACGATGGTTTTATATCTGGTGGACCAGTGTCTGGTTGACAAACCTTCAATCAGACCATAATCTTGAAATGAAGGCGTCTACTAATTCATCCACTTCTTCAACACCCACTATATTACTCACACTGCAACCTCCTGAACTACCTGAGGCTCCCCCTCCATCAAGATTCCTCTCCATCATTGGAGATAAATTATTGTTGCTTGTTGCGGCCTCATGTAATGGAAGTGACAGATGATCCAAAGTTAGAACCGTGGATGTAGAATGTCGCCTGGGATTATTAATGTCGTCATCACTGTAGCTGCGCTTCTTCCTTCTGAGAAGATGATCCAAAACATGAATATCTTTGAGCTTCTCCACATCCATCTTGATCAGATTGGGAGAAGCTTTAAGCAGAGATCTGAATGCCCAGCAGCTTTCTTTGAGCAGCTCTGCGGCTTGAGAGCCATCAATGCCATGGCCGACTATCAGACTCTTCATCTTTGAGATACCTATCTTCATGATGGTCGATGAAAAATGAAAAACCAAAGTAGAAATGAGGAAATTGGCAGGTGGAGATTGAGTGTATGAGGCAGAGTCGCAATTTGATCCCTGAGAGGAAACAGGCAACAGTGACAGGGTGTATATAAAAGGCTTCAGGGAGGTAGTAACGTATTTCCCTCAAAATGCACGAGCTTTGGGGTTTGTGTTCCGTATAAATAAAATATTTGATAAAATGGAAAAGTTTTGAGGAGGTAGTAGGCTTATTCGGGAGAAAACAGACGTTTTTCAGGGGAAAAAAGGGTCTAAATCAGGTTAGATTTTCAGGAGTAGTTTGAGTTTAGTATGGATCAAAGTTTTATGCATTTCAGAATCTTATATAAGGGGTTTTGTCCCATTTTAAACCAACCCAAATGCTCAGAAAATCGATCAAAGTTCTAAATTGGTCGAAAATTTAAAAACAGATGTTGAAGAACATTTTCAGGAGTAGTTTGAGTTTAGTATGGATCAAAGTTTTATGCATTTCAGAATCTTATATAAGGGGTTTTGTCCCATTTTAAACCAACCCAAATGCTCAGAAAATCGATCAAAGTTCTAAATTGGTCGAAAATTTAAAAACAGATGTTGAAGAACCTGCCAAAAAAATAACTTGGAAGAGAAGATTACACCCAAATTAACCCACTCAGGTGGCTATTAGGGTTCCCGATGCATCCTTGATTGAAGGTGATCTCCTTTTTAATGTGTGTCACCATGGGGAAACAAATAATAATTATGTTTGGGTAGGCAAAAAAAAAAAAAAGTTGGAAGAGATGTGATGTGAAGGATCATCTCTTTTAGCTTTAAACAAACCAACAAGAAGATATGGATAATCTCCATGTCACTTATGAAACTACTCCTTTCCATTTTTGTAAGAATTGCAATGGTAGGGTGTGCACTACTTGTTTAAGAAAATTCGGGGTTGCCTTTTTCCATTGCTTTAGGTATTTTGGATTATTTAGGGAAGGTAATTTGGCATGACACATGTTGATCTTTTTTATGGATATGAATTGTGTATCATGGATGTGGATGGGTGTTTTTCATGGATGTGAATTGTGTATCATGGATGCGGATTGGTGTTTTCAACTTCCAAGTGGAAATTACACTGACTTGCATTATCAATTTTTTTTTTTAGATTGTAGATCTCATGTTTTCTAGTTAAATGAGAAATAAAAAAAGTATATATTTAAGGATTTTGATATATGTCAAGAGAAAAATAGATTAAAAATAGTAAACAATATTAATTGTGTGTGTGAGAGAGAAATATGCATAGTCAACTCTATATTTTGTCTAGAACAAATTTGTGAAGTTTGCATAAAAATAATGTCAAAATAGAGGTATTGAGAGATATTCATAAAAATGGAGGTTTTAATGTATTTGCGGAAGAAACTACTAGGTTTTTCATCTGGAACCTAAATATAAGAAAATCAATTCAGCAAACACATACAGTAGAGTTGTCACTCATTCCCAAAAAATAAATTTAAATGAAAATAATGAGCACACATGTTCCTAAAGTGCACACATGATGTTAGGAACATGAATGTGCATGTGTTATTAAGAACACGAATTCACATTCATTCTTAATAACACAACAATTATGTGTGTGTGTGTGTGTGTGTATGTGTGACTACTCTCCCTCTCTCTCTCATGCTCTATCTTTGTCTCCCTCTCTCTCTTTCTCATCTTCCCCTCTCTCTTTTTCCCATCTTCCCCTCTCTCCTTGTCTCCATCTTCCCCTCTCCTACTCTCCCCCATCGTCCCCCCCTCTCTCTCCTTCAATCTCAATCTCTCTCTACTCCACTCACTCTCTCTACCTTATCTCCACCTTCCTCCCTCTCCCACCCTATAATTCCCTCCCTACCCTCCCCTCCCCCCCACCTCTCTCTCTCACCCCCTCTCCCACTCCTTTCCTCTCTTCCTTCCTTCCCCTCTCTCCCCATTGTCTTGTTAGAAAAATAGGATCGCGGAGCAATAAACTAAAACAAATGTGGAAATAAAAACATAAAAGATAGAAAATACAATAGAGACACAGATATATGTGGTTCACCTAGTGTGGACTGCATGCACTAGATAAATTGTCAAGTCCTTCATTTTTATTATCCAGCATGTTGGAACACATATATTTTTATAAACTTTAGACTTTAAATAGTTTTCATTCTTGTTTAAATAAAAACAATGCGTTCTTGATCCTCACCATTGATGAAATCTGCGATCAAATCAAATGATCTTAATCTCTTAGAAGTTATGGAGCCGCCTATTCGTTAAAAATTCAAATCACTAAAGACTACATTTGAAATGTCGGGTTTCAAAGTTTCGCGATGCAAGCATTTCAACATGTAGCAACTCCAAAGTCCCGATATCTGAAATCGTGAAACTTTCTTAAGAATTAAATCAGATTAATTAAGAATTAAAAATGGTTAACGATTAATTAATCATATCCTGATTTCACATTTTGTGATCCTACCTCGAGTGAATATCAAAGTCTCGATATCCGAAATAGTGAAATTGTCTTAGGTTAATCATGATTATTTAAAATGGTTAAACATGATTAAAATTAACTAATCACATCATGATTTCGTGTTTCGGAAGTCATACCTTGAAATGTTACAGGATATCCTGAGATCCAAAATTCTGAAATTTACTTAATGATAAGTGTGATTAACTGGTGCATTAACGATGATTATCACGTGATTAATCCTTCGTTCAATAATGACTCGGATAAATTCAAATTTCATGTGTGTTTTTCCCAAAAATTAATGACATTAATAATTGATTTATGGCAATCATTCCAAATGAGATCCTGGACCACCGCCTAAATATTATTCATTAAGGAAAGTAAATGTTTCATCAGTAGAGGTATTGGTTAATCGATGCAATTAAAGGAAAAGGGTTTTGAATTTGAATTTCATTGTGCATTTTTTACCGAGCAACAAGTTTCGAGATAAAGAATTTTGCACATTCCCTATGACAGATAATAGAGTTATGTGGCCTGATACCATGGATCCACGAAAAGCAACTAAAGAACCTAGTGAAAGTTCAAACCAGAACACAGATGTCCTTTCTGACACCTCGCCCAAAATCATAGATGCCATTAAATCCTGGACGCAAGTATTCAATATTCTACAATATGAATTGGTCAATTTCCCGAATGATTAAGGTGACGAGGAGACGGATACCATTGCTACCAAATAAAAAACTGTGGCCCAATCAGAGTTACATAAGATAGCAATGAGGCCTAGACTCCTGCCTTACAATGATATGGTCGGTTGGGCACTGGAAAACATTGATATCCCAACCACAACCATGTTCAATTCAAAAAAGGTCCCAATTGGGTATTTTCAGCCAGAACATCTCCAGGTAATGTACAAATTGTCTCCAACACCCAATTTCATTTACAATTCCAGTTTCCTAGTAGACTTTGACAAGAAGGAATGTGTTCAATATGGAAAAAACCTGCCCGACTTAATTAAAGATTGGTACTCTCGCCCTGAGAAGTTCAAAGCTGACTCCCATGGCGTATACACAGTCTCTTCACTAAAGCCTCACATAATGTATATAACAATGATGATGTGTAGACTCTATGGGAGGGAAAACACAACCCATTTCTTGTTACAGTGGGTGCCTATTATGCACACAGTGGCAGAGGGGTATTCTTTTGATTGGGGCAAGATGTTGTCAGACAGTTTGGTTAGAGAGATTATAGAATACCAGTCACAGAAAGCCAAGGGGAAACCTACCCCATTCTTCATGTCAGCTTATATCATGGACGTCATCTATTTTATGACACCTTTTCCTCTGATGGGATGGAACTGGAATCCAAGTATTGTTGAGCCCATACATGTTTATCATTTCAAACTCTGGGAGGATAAAGCGAAAGATTTCTTCTGTGAAATATGCAACTGGGTGGTGGTGCCAATGCATATCGTTATATATGGTTTCCCACCTCCCAGGATTTCTGACAAAATAGTGGCTAATATAGGCAAGATAGCTGACTGGTACATTGAAGAGAATTTCTCCTATATTAGGGTTTTCGGTTGTTCAGTTCCTCCACATCTCTACCTGAATTTTTACCAGATCGATTGGTGTGCCGCGAAGTATAACATCAAATTGTGCATGGTGGAATTAGTAAGGAGATGAAAGCAGTACAGAAAAGGGTATGGCACGCCTTCCCCTTGCAGATTGGTACATTTTCTTTGCTGGATTTTGGCCATTCAAAATTAGAGGTCACGGCCCTGGAAGAAATAAAGCTGGTCAATATCGAATTCAAGAAGCATGATCTGCTAAATATTGTAGGTAATCACATGGCCCTCTACAATTTGAAAAGATATGAACATGAAGATTCTTCGCAGAACAAAATATTCCGAAGAGCAAGGTCCTATCAGGAGGTCTTGAGTCAAGTTCAATCTATGGCTCTAGAAAAATTGGTTGAGTTTTATAACTTCCAGAAGCATTGAAGAAATAGCCTTCCCAAAGTATTGCAGGGAGAGACCCTAATACCTCCAACTACACAAAAATTTGAGACCCGGAGCTTGGAAATAGGGAGCTCTAGTAAACAGGATGCTCAAGAAAGTTTGGAGACAACTGAGGTTTTGACTTAGAAGGAAGACACCACATTGACAGATCCACCAAACGATCACGCTGAAACTCAGACTAAGGCCTTAATAAAAAAGGGAGAAGAAAAGACATTGTCCACACCGGGTAAACCAGCTACTGACATAGCCGGTAAAAATCCATCCATTGAGATAGGAAGTCCTATCCAATCTATTACACCCTTACAGTTCAGTAGAGGGAACCCGAGTGTAGAAGTTGTATTAATAAAGATCTTATACCTATTTCGGTAGAAGAGATGCCTCCTTCAGAATTATTCTTCAGTAAGAAGAGAAAGGTGGTAGTAAGGAGAGAAACACATCAAAGGAATGGTGTGACCATCAAGAAGAACAGGGTTCTATTGGATGGGTAGGCCCTAGAAGAAGAAGACTTTGCTATAGATGTTGCAGGATCATTGTGAGCTTTTGCAACAACAAATCATTTTTCAATGGGAAGCCTGAAGGAGAAGTTGAAGTAGAAGGAAGTCAGGAGCGAGATGAACAAGAGTTTCAAGAAGTTTAGAGTTTGTGATACACAGGAAATCCTGCAGCTCAAATCCAGTCTTGACGAAATGCACAAGAGCGCGTAGGTGAGTAGAGAATGGGCCTTTCAGCAGGGAGAGTTGTTAAAACAACTACAGGCCAGAATAAAATCGACTGAAAATACAGTTGTAGATATGATAGTTTTCCAAGAGAAGGCATTGGAGGTGCGTGAGAAGTTGGGATCAGCACAACAAAGCCTTTTCACTAAGGTAGAAGTTGTCCAAAACCATTTTCGGGTGGTCGATCCATCCTTAAATAACATTAGTTTAAAGGAGAGAGAGGTTATTGTTGCTCATGCCACTTTCCAAGTAGCAGTTGTGGAGTCAGTAAGAGAAGGAGTATCTATGGTCTCCAGATTGTCTCCCTTGGAACAAACCAGAGGTGATATTATACTGAAGACCTGGGAGACTAACATAGTTGAAAGTAAAATAATGGCTAAGGGAGTGAACAAGGATTATGAAGAAACTTTTCACTCACTTGACAAAGAGTCATTAGGCCTCGGAAAAGATAATATCTCTGAAGTCTTGGGACAAGTTGATATAGCCAAGCATCAACTTAATATCAAGACAAACATGGAAGAGGCTTGGGCTGAAATCTTGCAATTAAAATAGATTGATATTACTTAGATAGATAGATGGCTAGTGAAGCCCAGTCTGCAACTATAGTTTATAGTTTCAGAAGACATGAGAATGGAAGAAAAACTGCCTCACTTAGAAAATAAATTATATATGTTTGAGGCAAACGATTTAACAGAGCCATCCAGATTGGTGGTACAATTCGTGGGCATGTGTGTCAAATGTGTTGAGAAGGGAAAAGGCAACACTTTCGGGAACCAATGAGATAACCTGTACACATCATTTGTACAGATCGTGATTAGAAGACCAGTTGTTTCTAAGATGGAGAACAAGAAGGAAAACGCCTCCGCCAGCATAGTGAAGAGACAAGGGAGATGCAGGTGAAGTGTTTCAGATTTTACATTTTGTAATTTTATTATTTTATAAATAAGGAGAATTCCAACTGCTTAGGTTTGAGAACCTTTTGTATAAATATAGGTTTCAAAGATTGAACAAAAGGTTGCCTCTTGCCGAATGTAATTAAGAGAAAATATCCTTTGTGAGAATTAATACAAGCACAGACAGAGATTCCAATCTTTGTGCAGTCTAAGTTATGTTTCCTCTTTGTACTCCATATTTCTCGTTTCTTTAAATGTCTCTTTGATAAGTGAGTGTTTACAATTTAGTAACACAACTACTATAATCACACCAAACCGGTTGTTCGTTAAGAAAGCAGTTTTTCCTCTTTATTTCTTATCAGTAAATACAAGACCTGTAAGCTACTTGGATAAGTAAATCTTATATCCTTTCATGAGTGCATGCTTTCCTTTCTTCTACTGTGAACAAGATAAGATTCATCTCTACATTGATGCCTTGTTTTGTTTAATGGTTTTGTAAGTTTCTCTCACCTCACCTGATTTCATAAATCAACTCGAACGACAAATTATGGCCTCTGTATTGTTATGTTTTTATTTTCATTTGAGGAATTAAGTCTTATATAACTATCAGAAGAAAAAACACTTCTTGAAATCAACCTTTATATTTATGATGCCTTGACATTACGCTTCTAAGCCGTAAGTGTAATCTCAGGAACAACATACCAAAATGAAGGGATACAACCTACAACACACTCGTTGTAACTTCCTCTTCTTTCTCTCTCAGCATCCTCTATCAGAATACAATATTATCCAAAAACACACAACCACAATACAATTCCCTCAAAAAAGAGGGTTGCCTTCTAGGGCAAAAAACCCTAACATAACTTCTACCATCAAATCTGTGACCTTATAATGAACAGTCCATATTGACAATGAAATCACAATATTTGAATT
>ML783156.1:0-37484 GCA_009831015.1 Picea engelmannii | reverse complement strand
CTTTGACCTATATATGAATTAGGAAGATAATCAAGCTCCACAACCAACAATCTCCCACTAGGAGAATGATCACAACAATTCCACTACTATTGTTCCACCTGGAATATAATCCACCTTGGACCTGACCTGACAAATTTCTAATCTTCACCTTCATGCTTGAAGGCCAACATAAACTGAGCAGAAACGAAGTTTCTCTCTGGTCACTACCTTTGTTAACATGTCTGCAGGATTATGGCTAGTATGTATCTCTTCCAACTTCAAATGACCATCATCCAAGATGGATCATATGAAATGGTACCTGAGCTATATATGCTTATTCTTAGAATGGAAGGTTGAGTCTTTGCAATATGAATGGAACTCTTTTTTTCATAGTACAAAATGTTATTCTCCCGCTTCTTTCCCAATTTCTCCATAAATCTATGTAACCAAATCAATCTTTACTAGCCTATGTAGTATCAACAAACTTTTCTTCCATTGTTGAAAGTGCAACCACCTTTTTTAGTTTTCAAATCCATGTGGTGCTCCTTGTGCTATCTTTATCACCTTCCATATCTAAATCAACATATCAATGTAGAATAATGTTTAAACCTCCAAAACATAATGCATGAGTACTAGTACCTCTAAAATACCTGAGAATCCACTTTACTACTTCCCAATGTTATTTACCTAGATTGTTCATATACCTACTCACAACTCCCATTGCATGTGCAATATTTGGTCTTGTGCAAACCATAGAATTCATCAAGTTACCAACTGCGGATGAATAAGGGACCCCGGACATGTATTATATCTCCTCCTATGTCTTGGGACACATTTTCTTGGTCAACTTGAAATGTTTGGACAAAGGTGTACTAATTGGTTTTGCATTCTGCATTCTAAACCTCTCCAACACCTTCTCTATGTACACACACTGAGACAATGTCAATTTGCAATTTTTCATGTCTCTTGTTATTCTCATACCAAAGATTTTCTTTGTACCACCCAAATCCTTCATCGCAAATGAATTAGCTAATTTCCATTCGAGCAAATTTGCATCATGCATGTTAGACCCTGCAACAAGCATGTTATCTACATACAATAGAAAGATAATATGGATTCCTTTTTCTAGCCTTTTAAAATAAATATAGTGATCAGAATGACATATACTATAAAAAAAATTGTCATAAACCTGTCAAACTTCAAATACCATTTCCTTGGAGCTTGATTTAGTCCATACAAGATCTTCTTCAACATGCATACCAAATTCTTCTTTCCTTTGACCTCATATCCTTGTGGTTGTTGCATATAAATCTCTTCCACCAAATCCCCATGTAGAAAAGTTGTTTTTACATTAATTGTTCAAGATGAAAATATTCTACTACCACAAGACTTAAAATTGTCCTAATTGAAGTCATTTTAACATCACGATAAAACATTTCATCAAAATCAATACCTTTATTTTGTGCAAATCCCTTTACAACAAGTCTAGCCTTGTACCATTTTTTGCATCCATCTTCTTCCTTCAACCTGTAAACCCATTTATTCAATGACGTTCTTTTTCCTATAGGAAAATGAACCAAATCCCAAGTTTGGTTATTTACCAAGGAATCCATTTCCTCTTTCATTCCTTGCTCCCACTTATTTTTAGTGTTTACTTGCATTGCATCTTCATAACTTTCTGGTTCACTAGAATCAGTCAACAATAAATAATACAATGAAGGAGAGTATCATTCATGGGGTCTACTTAACCTTGTATATCTTCTAACAACACTTGTAGGATTTTGAGGTGTCTGCTTCTCTTTTTTTTTGTACAATTTGATTTTCTGGTACCTTTGGAATTTCATATTTAGGAATGTCATCAAGCACTGTGTATCCTGGTTTTTCTTTTTCCTATTTCTTTCCCTACAACTGATATTTGTACACGACCTTGTCGTTGAATATGCCATCTCTACTCCTAATGATTTTGTGATTTTCATAATCCCATAAGAAATAACCAAAATCATTAACACTGTATCCAATAAAGGTACATTTCTTAGATTTTGCCTCAATCTTTTTTCTATTTTCTTTATCAATATGGACAAATGATTCACAACCAAAAGTCTTCAAAAATGACTAGTTTACCTTTTTTTTTGTCCATGCCTCCTTTGTAATTCCACCATCCAAAGAGCTTGAAGGTCCTTTGTTTATTAAGTAAACAATAATATCTACACAATTTTCCCATAACTGTAAGGGCATCCCAACATGCAATCTCATACTCCTAACACTCTCCATGATTTTCATGTTCATCCTTTCTAACACACTATTTTCTTGTGGTGTTCCTGTAACTATCTTCTCTCTACGAATCCCATGGTATGAATAGTAATCATCAAACTCCTTGTTGCAATATTAACCTCCATTGCTTGATTTGAGACATTTCAACCTTTTTCCTCTCTCATTCTCAACTAAAGCTTTCCATTTCTTAAAAGTGCCAAAAACATCAGATTTTTGTCGAATGCAGTAAACCCAAGTTTTTCTAGTTGCATCATCAATAAAAGTAACACAATAATGAGATCCACCAAGAGATGATACCTTAGCTTGACCCCATACATATGTATGTGCAATCTCTAACCTTTCACTCTTATTTTCCTTTCTAACTCATAAATTTGACTCTCTTATGTTTTCCATAAACATAGTGCTCAGATAAATCCAAATCAATTTGTTTAAGATGTGGCAAAAAAATTATTTTATGAAGTATTTACATCTCCTTCTCACTAATGTGTCCAAGCCTATTATGCCATAGTGTTGTATCGACTCCTGTGGAAGCTAAAGATATAGAAGAGTCAATATTACTAGTACATAGATACAACGTACCTACCTTCTCTCTTTTTTCTATCACCAATGATCATTTGGTTACCTTCCATGCCTTATCTGTAAATGTAGATATACAACCTTCACTTGCCAATTGCCCTGTTGAAATTAGATTTTCTCTTAGACCTGGAACATGTAAAAACTCTTTCAACAACCATTGGTTTCCATTCTTTTGCTTTATTTGTATATTTCTCATTTCAACAATTTTGCATGGTGCATCATCACCCAAATGAACCTCTCCAAAATAACCTTGAACATAATCTTGAAAATGTTTTCTATGGGGTGTGGCATGAAATGAAGCCCCTGAATCTACTACCCAAGACTCAAAAATATTATCTGCAGAAAGAATCAAAGCATATTGTAACACATTAGCTATTACATTTGCTTCTTGATTTTTCTTTTGTTGTCCATCTCTTTGTTTCTTTAGAGATCTACAATATTTCTTCGTATGCCCTTTCTTCCCACAATTCCATCACTCCATCTTTCCTAGTATGGATTTGGATATGATATTCCTAGAATTCTTGTGGTTCTCTGAGCCCTTTTCTCTATCCTTTTGTCTTCCCCTATTCTCCATAGTTAATGCATTACCTGATGTCTCACCTGTGCTTTTCCGTCACATTTCCTCGCTAAGGATAACAACAACATCATAATCAAATTTCAGAGTGTTTGAACCAGATACATATTTACTTACAACCATGACCAAATTGTTCCAAATTTATGGCAACAAGCACAATATTAGAAGAGCCATAATCTCATCATCAAAGTCTACTTTTACATAACTTAGTTGATTAGTAACTGTATTGAATTCATTTAAATGATCAGTAACATACCCACTTTCTGACATCTTCATATTAAATAATAGCTTTATTAGAAATACCTTATTGGACACCAAGGGTTTTTCATACAGTTTATCCAATGCACCCATCAAATCATGTGTTGTATTTTCTTTTTAAATATTGAAATCCACCAACATTGTCAGGCTCAGCCGTATTGTTCCTAGTGTCTTTCTATCAATAATCTACCATTATGCATATGTCATACTAGCCAAAAAAAAATATTTTTTCGTCCAACAATAGGTAAATATCCTTCTGATACAAATAATCTTCCATCTACATCTTCCATAACTGATAGTTTTGGCAATTAAATTTCTCGAGCCTAAATTTCCCATCTTTCACCATTTCTCTCACTGGAACTAGGAACCCTCTTTTCCTGTGAGTTGCATTTCTCTTTGATACAAGTTTTTAGAAAAAAAGGATCACAGAGCAATAAAATAAAAAAATTGCGGAAATAAAAACACAAAAGATACACAATAAAATAAAGACACAAATATACGTCGTTCACCCAGTGTGGGCTACGTCCACCATAGAAATTTCCAAGTCCTTCATTTTTATTATCCATCCAAATGAAGGGATACAACCTACAATACACGCGTTGTAACTTCCTCCTCTTTCTCTCACAGTCTCCTCTCTCAAAATACAATATTCACCATAACACACAAGTGCAATACAATTCCCTGGGAACTTAATGTACTAGCTTACCCAAATGGGGCCCACATGAATTTTGGGGTTTTATCTCCTAGGGTTAGGTTTTTGGATGTCTAGGGTTTTTGCATTCATGTTTATCATAAAAATGCCTTCAGAGCCTCATTGTAATCATCTTCTGGTGAGTGAGTATAACCGTCACATCTCTTCTCAGAGTTAAAGCTGCCACCATTCTAGTGAGTCCTGCACTCTATATTTTTATAGTCTCTTTACAATTGTTTCATTAATAGAAATCAAGTATTGTTGTATTTCTCTGTTTCTGTAAATTTTCATGGGTATTTCATAGGAATATCTCTTCTTTCATTTCGTTCCAAAAATAATCCGGATTAGTGGTATCAGAGCAGGTTTCTCTTGATCGTTTTTCAGCACATGTCCCCGACAAGGTTCAAGTATAGCCAGTTAGTTCTCGAGATTGTCTCTGTTTAGGAAAATCACTCTCGCACGCCCAAGAAACCCTCAATGGCAACAACAAATAAAAATGGTAGAGCAGAAGATTATATTAACCTTTTTCTTGAGCAATCTCTCGCGCGATAGAGGGACGAAATGATGGAGAATTTTTCACACATCCTTCAACATATGTCGATAGCAACAGGTGCATCTTCATCAAGATGCCATTTTTTAGGAACCTGTCCCTTCAAGGTACAAGTTAATTTTGATATTCCCATATTTTAAGGTCAGATAGATGCGAATGCCCTAGAAAAATGGTTAAATCTATTAGAAGGTTATTTCTTTGTTCACAATTTTTTCGACAGGGAAAATATCACCTTTGCACTTATCAAGGCTCTCCCCCATGTCAAACATTGGTGGGAAAATTACTGGGAGAAAATTTCCACAGAGGAATATGGAATATATGGGGTTGAGCCCACTTGGGATTTTTTTGTGGATGCGTTCAAGGAACAGTACTACCATGTTGATAACTATGAAGACTAGTACATGAGATGAACCACACTGTGGCAAGAGAAGAGCCAAACAATGTCAGAGTTCTCAAATAATTTCCATACCTTGCACACCAAGCTGGGTATTAAAGACTCTGAGTGGCATATGGTTTTGAAATACCGTGTGGCTCTGCATAGGTACATCCAAACCAAAATGGATTTCCTAAAAATCTCATCATTGGGAGTTGCCTATCGATATGCTATCAAAATTGAGTAGAAATTTAGGCACCAGAACAAATGGGAATTCAGGTCTGCAAATATGAAACAACCAAATCATGGTAAAGACAGCCCTAACTAACAACCTCTAAAAAACCATTCCAAGACACAGGACAATAAGGGTAAAGAAAAGATGAATAATTACACTGGGAAGTGGTGTGACTTCAACAAAATCACCTGGCACAACAACAATGAATGTCACTCGAAACAGTCATTGGTGGTCGAGGTCAAAGACACAGAGCTGAACCCTTCAAAATCCAATCCAGAAAATATTGAAAATAGATAGATCATTGACACAAACCCCACTACTATTGTCATGACCACAACAATTGAACCGGAATAATCAGTAGATCTTTAAGAGGGGGAGCACCTCTTCCATTCACAAATGTGGGTGAAGGGGACTCCATTGCATTTTATTGTTGATAAAGACATCAAGAAAAAACTCATCTCAGCTAAGGTCATCAAATAGTTGGGGTTGTCAACAACACCATATCCGTAGCCATACAACATCGGGTGGCTTCACGAGGGACAAGATGTCTATGTCAGCCAACAATGTCGCTTGTCCTATGGCATCTAGCCCTTCAAGGATGAGGTAGTGTGTGATGTTGCCCCTCTTGATTTCTGTGATGTTGTTTTGGGCCAACCAGATATGTGGAAACATCATGTTGTCTATGAGTCTAGACCTCGTAGTGTCATTATTACTTTGGGAGGTCAACTCTATAGGATACCATAGGTAGTTCCGACTATTGTTCCACCAAAACAATGTCGCAAGTGCTAGCAATAAAATCCCCCTATAACTATACCATGGTTTAGAAAATAGAAAGATCAAATGATCAACTAAAAGTGAATCTAGTTTCTACTCTACCCCAAACATACCAAAATAAATGAACATAAAGGAGGAATTACTTCCAACTTTTATTTCAGTAATTGATGCTTTAACGAGTAAGAGTTTTTGAATCTATTTATAAGTTCTTTGTTTCAATATTTTTCTAGTTCTTCTGTTCTTAATGATGGAAATAAAATCGTTGTGTTAATGTGTGATTGATGTTAGAGATAAGGAAACTACTTTTCTTGCAATCATCTTATTAAATGCGTATTTTTCTTACGATAATTGTATCTCAATCAATGATGAAATAACATCAAGTTAATGTATTAGTACTAGGATTGTAATAGGTGTGAATATCTTTTTCTACATGCTTGAGCACAAGGGTTATCCCAAGCTCAACCTTCTTCAATAGTTAAGGATCCCTTCTATCAGTTGGTTTATACCATCAAATCTCATTTTTTCAAACTCATCTAATAAAAGAAAATACAAAAAAGAGAACATTTAAACTAAAGGAGTAACTTTCATAAGAAGATATCATGTCAATCACCAAGTAAATCCCATTGATAAATTAGCTAGATCGAAATATCTGGAGAACCATTCCACCATCAAACGTTGTAGAGTCTAATTGGTCCTCTAAGGCGGGTTTGGTTCATGTTGTTGAGTTAAAGGGATCTCTGACCCCTCAATAGGGCCACATAAGCATTTCTTGAGCCTTGATCATTTCTTCTATAAGCCCTACAATATGCAACCTTGTGTTCAAAGTTAGTACAATAAAAACAATTACCATAAAAGAAATTTGCATACCTGGGAGTGGATGATCTTCTCTATGTTGTAGTACTTCTAAAATCATACTCTGGTTGATCACAATCTTATCTTCTATTGAATCCCTGATTATGAATGAATCTTCTTGGTTGTCTGAATGTGGAAGCTCTTCGTTGATGTCCATCTCTTTTTTACTATTCTTCTTGAATCTTTTGTCCTTTTGGAATATTATTCTTTAAGGGATTTTATTCTTCCTTCTTTATGGAACCTTTTTATGACTTCTACATAAATCTTAGGATTCTCTTCACTTTTCCCTTCCAATGACCTATGACATTTCTCTTCAAATATATTTACTCATGATGTGGATGCTTCTTTAATGTTTTTTTGAGATTGAAAACTTCTACCCTTAACATAACAACTCCTTCAATCTCTCTACCTCTTCTTCCTTCTTCATTATATAATTCCTCGTGACTTCTTTTTTTCGCTTTTCTTCTTCAAGGTGAATCTTTAGTGTGATTATTTCATCTTCAATTTTTCTTTCTTGTCGACTAAACTATGCTTTGAGATGATTTAAATCGTTAGTTCTTTCTTTGAGATGATCTGTCAGCATATTCTCTCCCTTCTCTTCTTCCCTTTGTTATGTTATTTTGGCTTCCAAACACTTCTTTTGATCTTCTATATTTTCTTGAACCCTTATGGATTCTTCTAGTTGATCTCTTAATCTCTTGATGATCTGTTGGGGTTGTTGGAGCCTCCTTTGTTTTTTAGCCCGTTTTGAATTTCATGTCTTAATGCTCGAAGTCGAAAGATGGTTTTCGTATTTTCCTTCTGTTGTTTCAAAATCTCTGAAGTCTCATCACGCGAGCGGCGATGGTTATCATACTCTCAAGGCGAGTTCTACTTTTTGTTCAAATAATTCTCCCCCTTTTTACTTCGGGATTTCGTATGTCAGATGTTATAGATCACATAGTTCACAAGTCCCGAACAACGAAACGACGAAATCGTTTTAAAATTTTACCCAGGTCAGTAACGAGAGTAAAATTTCCCTAAATTATGGTTAAGCATCATCAGGGTTTCACGTCTCGGCGTTTACAAAATCCAAAAGTCTTACTTTCATAACCCCGATAGCCAAAACCACGAATTTCTTGTTTTAGTAATCGGTGTTAAGGTTAAAGATAAAAGCTTAGTCGTGGTTAAGTTCTGTCGGAAATTCGCAACTCGGTGTATTTTCTTTTAAAAATCTACACTGTCAAAACCCTGAGTCGCGAAGTCGTGATAAAGATATGAACATAATTAATTAAACACTTAATCTAATTTTATCCTCCCTTTTAATTAAAACATACCATCACGATCTCGCGGTTTTGCAACTCGGCATACAAACTTCCCGGAAGCTATACCTTCGAAGCTCCGAGTCGCAAAATTCCAATATAAATAATCACGTAATTAATTAAGTGCCTAATCACAATTACGTTTTTATTAACCAAAGTCAATCATCGCAATTTCGGGTGTTAGAGGTTCAAAGGGTTAAATCAAAGATTCTCGATGCAGCGAGTACCGAAAGATTAATTAACTTGGGTAAAACCTGATTAATTGAGCTAAGCCAGTATTTCTTGTGATTTGATCCATGCACAGTTTAGGAGGCAGACTTAATTCTTCCTTACGCCAACTAACATTTTGAACCACCAAAATTTATGGCATTAATTAGAAACAAGGCGAGTCGACAAGTAAAGATTAGGTTTTTATTGCTAAATTTATATTTAAGCATGATTTGACCAATCTGTTCTTAAAAAGTACCGAGTTTTTGAATATATAGAGTTGTTATTCGTTATAACAAATTCATTTCTATATTACGCAGAGCACACTTTTCTCAACGAACTAATTTATGTATGTATACATATTTTTATAGCAGAAGAGCTAAAGCAAGATCTTTCGTCATGTCCCCGCGAAAAGCATCTAGAGCCAACGTTGAGGTTTCGGGACAAGGTTCAGATAATGTCGCTAATACTTCACCTCGAAGTGTTGACTCCATCCTGAACTGGTCGTTTGTTTCTGATGTTCTACAGGCCGAATTAGTGGATTATTCTATGATTCCAGTGACAATGAAAAAGACGACATAACCACCAAATATAAGATCGTCCTCCAATATGGAATGCATAAAGTAGCGGCCAGGCCATGACTTCTCCCTTACTATGATATGGTCCAGTGGGCATTAGACCATGTGTACATACCAACCAGAACCATCATCAATGAGCAGAAGGCCACCATCGGGACTTTCAAACCCGAACAACTACAGGCTATGTACAAGTTTCCTACCATGTCAGACCTTACATACGATGAAAAATTCTTGGAGAAGTTCAAATAGAAGTAATGTGTGTAGTATGACAAGACTATGTCCATCTTAATCAGAGATGGGTTTCGTACCCTGCGAAGTTCAGGGCAGATAGTAATGGTATATATTCAATAGCTTCCTTAGAACCACAGTTCAAGTATATAGCTATGATGACCTGCAGATTATACGCGAGAGAGGACACCTCACATTTCTTTCTTCAATGGTGCCTCTAATACATTAAGTCACCGAAGGTTGTTCCTTTGACTGGGTGAAAATGTTGTCTGATAGCTTGACCAGTCGAGTTACAGAGTATCGGGCGCAGAAAGAGAGCGGAAAGATTTATTCATTTTTTATGTCCACATACATTATGGACGTCGTGTTCTTTCTAACACCCTTTCCCTTAATGAGCTGGAGTTGGACTCCAGCAGAGGCCGAGCCCATCCACGTCTATGATTCAAAATTGTGGGAAAACAAAGCGGCAAATTTCGTATATGAAATCTTTAACTGGGTAATGGTACCACTGCATGTCACTATTTTCGCCCCCCCACCACCCAGGATCTCAAACAGTATAGTGATGAATTTGAATAGTATAGCTGACTGGTATGTAGAAGCTGAATTCTCATATCTCAGAGTTTTCAGGGCTTCTGTTCCCCCGCATGCATTTCCATTATTCATCCCCGACAAGCTGGCTTGTCATGAAGTTGCTAGGCAAACAGTAATCAGTGGCATAAGCAAGGAACTTAAGGGATATTCAAAGAAGGTATGGCCACCTTTTCCTATTCATTTAAATTCATATTCTTTGTTAGATTTCGGGCATGCCAAAGCTGAGGCAGTAGCCCTGGAAGACCTAAAATTGGTTCTCATTGAATTCAAGAAGCACGATCTGCAAAGGGTCTTAAGTAATCATTTGGCCAGTTGTAGACTCAAGAGGTTCGAACACAAAAATTCACCCTTGGATAACATTTTCTGAGGTGCAAGATCTTATGCCAAAATTTTAGCTCGAATACAAACCCTGGCACCTGAAGAGAGGGATGATGTTCTGAAATTCCAAGAACATCGACGCGGTTGTCTTCCCGCAGTATTACGGGGTGAGAATCTGAGTACAGTGGAGGTGAAACGAAAATATGCCGAAGGCTCCAAAGATGCAACACCCAGCCAAGAAAAACACCAGGATGGGGAAGAGCAAACTAAGAGTCTGAAAATAGAGATAAAGACTCCTGACCCGCCGAAAAAGTGGACTCTGGTTACTACTACGGGACAACCAACTAAGCAAATCGGAGATCCCATCGCATCCATTACTCCCTTGCAGTCAACTCAGGGAAATATTGATGCAGGGTGGATTTTAAATGAAGAATTGAGACCTATAAGGGTGGAAGAGCTCCCTCCAAATGAGTTCTTCTTTGATAAGAAGAGAAAGGTTGTGGTAAAGAGAGAATTCTATCAGGAAGGGGAATCGATAGCCAAGAGATACAAAGTATTGACTGATGGGAAAGACAAGAAGAATGAACAATTCACGACAGAAATAGCCAGGACATTAGGGGCATATGCCACAGCGAATCAATTTTCAGTCGAGGTTTTGAAAAACCAGTTGAAACGAAAAAATCACCTCATCAAAACCCTAGAAGCCAGACTAGCCACAACAGAGGAGGATGCCAAGGAACAGGAAAGTGTATGGATAGAACAAGCAAGGTTGGCCGATAAAAGTGAGATAGAGCTACTCAAGACTAAGCTTGAACAAGTAGAGCTGGTGGTTCGGAATGGTCAGATACAAGCAGGCCAGAAAAAAGACTTGATCGAACAGCTATAGGCTAGAGTGGAAATCATCGAAAGTAAAGTTATAAATATCGAGATGTTCTAGTCCCAGGCGATGGAGATTCGAAGCAAAGTTTCTACAGCCCAGCAAAATTTACTCGCCAAGGTAGAGGTGATTCAAGACAACTGCTTACTTGTTAATCAAGTTTTGGAAAATTTATCTGTCAAAGAAAGAGAAGCTAGAGCAGGACGGGTCTCTTTTCAAGAGGCTGTAATAGCTACAAACAACAGGGAATCGGGAAGTACTCCCAGGTTTTCAATTTCGGAGTAGACCAGAGGAAATATTTTATTAAAAGAATGGGAGCACAGTATCTCAGAAGGTAAGTTGCAAGCCAAGAGGGTAACGAAATCCTTATAAGAGGCTTTTAGTTCTATAGATGGTAATCTGTTAGGCATTGATAGCGAAGTCAATGCCGAGGCATTCAGTCAAATGAATATAGCGAAAATCTCACTTGACTTAAATGAAAAAGAGGAAAGAGATTCGACCGAGATCTCACAAGTGACTATGGCGGACATAGTTCAAATAGATACATGTATGATCAAACTAAGTGTACAATTGTGTGCTATCGACATCATAGACAGATAGATGGAAGAAAGGTTACCGCAATTAGCCCGAGATTGTTACTCTTTTGAAGCTAATTGTCAAGCAGAACCATCAAGGCTGATATCTCGGTTGGTGAAAAGATGTGTCACTTGTACCGAGCATGTGCGAGGACAAGCTTCTGGCACCAAATAAAGACAGAGATGAAGAAATGGAATGATTGCTCTCCTCCTTATCATAACTGGAAATTTTGCAACGATTGAGATTCCATCGTATGTAAAACTGTATAAATATACCATAGAAAGAAAGAAAAGAGGCTGGACCTTTTTGTGTCGATTGTAGTAGAGGTTTTCCATTTTGAGAGTTAATATAAAGCAAATCCGAAGATTCTCAATTCCGTCACGATTGTGTTATGAGTTTGTTTCCTTGTATCTCATATTTCGTTTCATTTCATATTTGTATCTGATGAATGCTTTGCTATAATTTAGTACAACCTCTACTATAGTGAATGAATTTTGGTTTTCTATATTGTTTACTATTTTTCCTCTGTACCATCTATCAGTAGATATAAGACCAGTCAACACTTTCAGAATTCTATATATATTTTATGCTTCATCGGGTTATTTCTTTACATTTTTCTTCTTCTGTTTATACGTGAGATTCTCCCTTGATAGGAGCCTTACTCGATAGATAGTTTAATGTTTTCTCCCACCTCATACATTTTTATTAAAGTATAACTCAGTTACGGGAAAGGGCCTTTGGTTTGCACCCCTTTTTCACTCCTGAAACTGTAAACTCTCTTTTATACAATCGAAATTGAGACAACACTTAAATTCTCCCTGAGGTTTTCTTATCTTACTGTTCCTCCATGACTATCCCTGTAACAAGACAGCCTAATATCGAACCCAGACTATCAGATAAAATGTACATTGCATTAAACCTTTTTGATACTATTCTTAAAACAGCCACTACCCGGGTTGAAATCGAATGTTCATGGGAAGCGATTGAACGGGATATAAACATCCAGGAACAGTTGGAAGCTAGACAACCCCAATGCAGAAATTAGCCCTAGTTTCCCTTACCGAAGGTTGACATTTCTTCCTTCTCTACCCTTTACTCATTTTCGGATGCCTAGACACTATACTTCTAAGCCTTAAGTACAGACTCTGGAACAAAATCTTTTTGGCGTCGTTGTCGGGGACCGAAGTTACGAAATCTTTTTCCCTGGGAAAACGACATTTATTTCGTTGAAAGTGCCACCCTTTGATAGTGAACAAAGAGTGCACATATTTTAAAGGCTTTCCAATATTTCACTTGGTGACTCAACGATTAATAAGCTAGCATCCGGACAAAGGAATACTAGGCAAAACCTGGATGGTAAACAGACCACGCCCGTTACCGACCATGAGAAAATTTTAAAGACGAGAGGATCTCTTAAGACGACCCCTGCAGTCTATCAGCCTAAATACCTACAACTGAAGACCAAACGTTCTTCTAAACCTTCGACTTCACACACCCCTCTCTTCGAAACTAAGGATATAACATCGAATTACTCCGAAGTTAGAAGCGAAACTTGTCCGATAACCCCTGCAGAACATAACGGAAAAAGTCCTGCGTAAAATTTATATACTGTCGATATATCATCGACTCTTCAGTTGAATTTCGCGACCTCACACGGTCTTGAAGAATATTTCACACATCCCCCTTCCACACCCGTTGGTTCCCCTGACTACATCTCTTTCAAGTCCGAAGATCCAAGCCCTCGCATCCCTTACCAATCATCCTCAAATTTTTCACCCCGCAAAGAAAGTAAAGATTCACTTTTAATCTTCCAAAACCCCCTTTACAACTTTCCACTAATAACAATGGAAGCAGCCGGAGGAGGAGGTGGAGGAGTTATAGTAGGAGGAGGTGGAGGAGCTCCTGGAGGAGGAGCTGGAGGCTAAGGGCCTACCCCCCCTCCCAGAGTGTTTGTGAAAGTGGAAGCAAGATACACTCCCTTGGTATTGCACGTTTCTCTGCACGACCTTCCCAAAAATTATATAAAAAAATTGTCGAAATTCACTGGGGAAGGAGATATGACCGCAGCCTAACACTTAAATTTCTTTGATCAATTCACAGACATCCTAGGTATCAAACATGAGGACGTGTATTCGAGGCTTCTTGTCCAAACCTTCGAAGGTCAAGTCTGAACTTGGTTTCAAAGTCTACCTGTAGGATCTATATTGTCTTATGACGCCTTGGAAGATGCTTTCCTTAGACAATGGGGCAAAAGAAAGGACCACCTATATTATTTAACCGAGTTTGAGTCTTTAAGAAAAAAGAATTCAGAAACAATTATGGAGTTTATTCAAAGATTCAACAAGTTGTATAACAAAATCCCAGCTGAGGTTAAACCGTCCCAACCCGCGGTCAAAGTAACCTTCATAGGGGCTTTCGAACCAGATTTTTCACTCCTTTTACGAGAAAGAAGGGGAGCCACTCTAAACCGAATGCAAGATGACGTTGTAGAAATTGAGTCAAATATGATGGCTTCTGGTAAGATTAAAGCTAAAGTAGAAATAGGAAACTGAGAAACTAAACTCTTTAGAGAACAAGCAGGGCCGTCAAAGTCTAATAGATACATAGATGACAAAGTAGACGATATGGCCAGGGTAATTAAGGAACTGTCTAATAAAATATCCAGAATGGAGCTAGAATAGGCCAAAGATGATTATTTCGCCAAAAAGGACTTCAAGAGGAACCCCAACCCCCCGAACCAGCAAAGACAGATAAAAAACGAAGATCAAAAAATACAAGCTCCCCTAAAGAACGAAAATTTTATAGGAGCGAATGATCTCCAAGATTTCGGAGATTCGGATAATGATGTCATGAAATTCAGTTATGACTGCACACAACCATATCTGACTAGAGAAGATTATGAAAAATCTCTAAACAGTCAACAATCGCCGGTTAAGGGTGAAGAAAGAAATCATACTGACCTTTGTGGCTCTCAACAAGAAACCGAAACGATAATGGTCGAGGTCCAACCTAAGTATAACTTGAGATCTAAGAGTAAGCCCATTTCAACTACTCAACCTAAGAAAATTCTCCAAAGAGGTCAAACTTATGAGCCTACTCTGGAAGAAACCCTATTACCTAATAGCAAAGCGAAAGTAGTAGGCACACAAGAGTCCGAAGTGGGAAAAGTTGAGACCCAAGCACAAGGAACCGAAACAACTAATAAAATTATGCCTTCAACCAAGACCATGAGTAATAAAGTGGTCCAGACGAATAAGTCGAAAAGGAAGGATTCAGAAGTCACAACTAGAGAAACAGACCAGGTGAGTGGAGTTTTCAGTTTCGAAAATGAGATAAATAAAATTAGGATACCAATTCCTCTGGCAGAATTAGCAAAAAACCCAGTTTATCGAAAGCGGATTACCAAAGTGATAGGTGTCTCAGAGATAGAAAGCCAGTCTGACGTTTTAAACCTAGAAGATGATAAACCCAACATCACCTTTGATCCACATTTTGAAGGGGACAAAGACACTGTTTCTCCCTTTTATATCACCTTAAATGTATACAATCAACTGCTACATAATTGCATGCTAGACTCTAGAGCCTCCCATAACGTGATGCCTAAAATTATTATGGACAAATTGGGTCTCCAGATCACCAGACCTTACGGAGATCTTTACTCTTTTGACTCGAGAAGAGTTAAGTGTATGGGAATGATAAATAATTTAGTAGTTACCTTGGCACAGGTCCCAGTTAAGAGTATCTTGATGGATGTGGTTATTGTTGATATTCCCCCCAAGTATGGCTTACTATTGTCTAGGTCATGGGAAGCCAAGCTGGGGGGTTCTCTTCAACTGGATATGACGTTCGCCACTATTCTTGTGTTTGGTGGGCAATTTACTCGGTTGTACAGAGAGACGAGGTTAGCATATACAGTAAGCGACCCTCAAAATCCGAACAATTTCCCTATTTACATTGCAGATTAAGATTTAGGAAATTGTATCTTATCTTTTGATGACGGTTTAGTTGGTTGTCCAAAGGAAAACGATATAGAGTAGGAAGAGTCAGGTTACATGATTGAGGATATGTGTAGCACCGATATCTGGAAAATGTTTTTTGACAGTGCCTCATCTTGCGAAGGGGCTGGTGCAGGAGTGCTTTTAGTGGCTCCTGAAGGAAAGTTCATTATTCCTTTTTCTTACAGACTGCAATGGGATATAGATTATACTAACAACGTATGTGAATATGAAGCATTGGTCTTAGAATTAGAGGCTAGCAGGAAGCTAAAAATAAATAACCTAGAGGTATATGGAGATGCAAAGTTAATAGTCAAACAAAAAAATCGACCTTACCAAGCCAAACATCCCAGATTAAGATCATACAAGAATTGTGCCTGGGATCTGATGGAAAACTTTTTCTCATCTGTAAATGTCCACTTCATCCCATGCACAAAAAACTTACATGTTGATGCATTAGCTAAAGCATCTTCAACTTTCACTCCTCCTACAACCTTTAAATTGAAGTATCACATAGAGATAAGACACAGACCATCTATACCAGATAATATCCAGCACTAGCAGGTTTTTGAGGATGATGAACAAATTAAGAAGTTTCTTGAAGCAGTAGGTGAATTTTCCGAAACTCATGCAGACCAAGAAAATCAAAATGACCAGATATGGATCATGCAAGAAGGGGAGGATCCTCAAGCTTTCCAAGACAAAATCGCAAATCATCGTATGTTGGTCATAAAAAATAACCAGATTCCAAAGGGAATGATCCCTCTGGAAAGACTGTTTGATCAAAACAACATACCCGTAAAATCCACCTTACAGCGCCAACCCGAAGAGGTTGAGGACTGTGACATAGGAACCAAAGAAGAGTCCAGGATGGTTAAAATATCTAAGCTTCTCCCCCCTTAAATAAAGGACAAATATAAGGACCTACTCAGACAATTTAAAGACGTTTTCACCTAGTCTTATGACGAGTTAAGAACTTACGACATTACCGTGATCGATCACAAGATACCTTTAAAACCTGGGGTCAAACCTTTTAGACAAAATCTTAGGCAGATCAACCCCATTTTATTACTTGTGGTCGAGAGAGAAGTGAAGAAACTTTTGGAGGCGAAAATTATAGTACCTCTGAGATATTCTGACTGGGTGGCGAATCTGGTCCCGGTCAGAAAAAAGAGTGGAGAAATCAAATTGTGCGTGGATTTTAGAAATTTAAATAAGTCCTCTCTTAAAGACAACTATCCGCTGCCTAAAATGGATCATGTGCTAGAAAGGGTAGTTGGGGCGAATAGAATATCTATGATTGACGTTTTCTTTGGATATAATCAAATTGCCATGAATGAACAAGATAAAGAAAAAACAGCTTTTACTACTCCTTGGGGTATGTTCATGTATGATAAGATGCCTTTCAGTTTGATGAATGCAGGAGCCACATTCCAACGCGCTATGGACATCGCTTTCATCGGAGAGAGGGATAAGTTTGTATTCATCTATCTCGATGATTTAACAGCCTTCTCCAAATCTGACGAAGAGCATCTGGTACATCTTAAACAAACATTCAAAAAATGGCGTAGGTTTGGTCTATCCTTAAACCCCAAGAAATCACACTTCGCCATGCAAGAGGGTAAATTACTGGGTCATATTCTATCTAAGGATGGAATTAAGATTGATCCTAAGAGGGTTGAAGCAATAGACACTATAAACATTCCCATAAATGTAAAATAAATTCAATCTTTCTTAGGAAATTTTTTTTTTTTTACGAAGATTTGTCCCAAATTTCGCTGAACTTGTAAAATTGATCACAGATATGCCGAAAAAGAACAACGAAGTAAAGTGGACAACAGAAGCCAAAGCATCGTTCGCACATATTAAGAAAGTGATAGCCGAGGCACCTGTATTGGCAAGTCCCGATTATCTGAAAGACTTTCTTATTTTTTCATTTGCCTCCGAACACACGATTGTTGTGGTACTCCTCCAAAAGAACAAAGAGGGTTTCGAACAACCGATCACCTTTTTCAGCAAGAGTCTCAGAGATGCAAAACTTAAATATGATATAATATAAAAACAAGTGTACGCCATGGTAAAAGCATTGAAGGCATTTAGAACATATGTATTGTACTCCAAGATCATTGCGTACGTACCAACAAGTTCTGTGAAAGATATTTTGGTACCACCAGACAGTGACGGGAAAAGAGGACGATGGCTAGACAAGATTCAAGAATTTGACCTGGAAATCAAACCTACTAAATTAATAAAAGGAAAAGGCCTAGCCAAACTTTTGGCTGAATCAAATCTCAGATCTCTGGATATAAACTGCCTACAGGGATATGAGGAAAATATGAACGTAAGCGAGCTTGATGAACCAACAAGTGCAATTAAGATCGAGGAGAAGTTTGCAACGTCAGAATGGTACAGAAACATAGTATCTCACCTACTGACTCTAAAATGCCCGAGGGAACTATCACCATCAAAATCCATGACTTTAAAGCTTCATGCGGTTAAGTATTGTATCCCCGAAAATCAACTATACTGGAAAGACCCGCTTGGCTTCTTGTTAGTCTTCTTAGTCGAATCGGAAACAGAAAAGGTTATAAGTGAATTTCATGAAGGAGTTTGTGGAGGACATCACACTTGGAGGGCCACAACTTACAAAATTCTAAGGCCTGGGTATTACTGGCCAAAACTCTTTTCAGATGTTAACGCCAAATTCCGAGCCTCTAACCCTTGTCAGCTATTTGTAAGTAAACAAAAACTCTCGACACTACCTTTAGTTCTGGTCAAAACTAAAGCCTCATTTCAACAATGGGGGCTAGATTTCATAGGAGAAATTAATTCGCATTCTTGCGCCCAACACAAGTGGATCTTAACTGCCACAGACTACTTTACTAAATGGGTGGAAGCTATTCTGACTAAGAGGGCAACTGACTCAGTGGTAATAGAGTTCTTAGAAGACAATATCCTATCAAGATTTGGTTGCCCCCGAAAAATAGTCACGGATAATGCCCAGGCTTTCAAATCTATGGCTATGATCAACTTCTGCCAAAAGTATAATATCATTCTTGGCCATTATACAATGTACTACCCCCAAGGAAATGGACTGGCTGAGTCGTCTAATAAGAGCTTGATCAACATAATTAAGAAAGTGTTGGATGAAAGCACAAAGTCTTGGCATGTACATTTAAAGTACGCTTTGTGGGCGAATCGCATAGGCACTAAAAAGTCTATCAGCATGTCTCCTTTTAATATTGTATATGGGACAGATGCGGTGTTACCAATAAATTTATCACTTCCCGTGATGAAGTTGTGGCAAGATCAGAAAGAAGAACCTAATCATGTCACCAGGAGGATAAACCAGCTAATCGAGGTTCAACAGCACAGGGTCGAAGTAGATGAAAATATGTAGAAGTATCAAGACGACATGAAGGCATTATTCAACCATAGGGCAAAGGACAAAGATTTCCTCCCAGGTGATTTAGTACTAAGGTGGGATGCAAGGAGGGAAGAAGCAGCGAAACATGGTAAATTCAATCACCTCTGGTATGGTCCATTCAGAGTCTCGGCTCTCGAAGGAAAAAATTCTTTCCTACTGGAAAATCTAGACGGTGAAATCCTCAACGCCCCTGTCAACGGGCATTATCTGAAGCATTATATGACATAAACAGTCGCCAAAGTAAAGTGCCCCCGAAAAAGATTTACAAGAGTCAGTTTTGATTTTTTGACTTCTGTTTTTCGGTCCATAAATCACTATCTGTCACCCTTTTTTGTCTTCAAGTTCACCCTTTAGAAAGTTATCATCTTTCCGTTTTGCATACATAGGGAGAAGAGATTTCATTTCAACCTCGAGAGATTCAAAGAAGATTGTGGAAAGAAAGAGGGTCTTCACAACTCATCGGTGCCTTGCTAAACGAAGGGATGCTTAAAATGATCCTGACTTTCCTAGGTTTTTCAACAATTTCGGAGGATTGAGGCTTGCTCAAATAGAATACCCTAAGAAAGTTATTTTCCCTTTTTCCCTGAGAACGAAGGTGTTGTGAAGGTTAAGGAAAGGTTGGTACCGAGTAATCAAAGTAAGTTGACATACCTATAATGCAAAATATTACATAGATATCAGCCCTGATACAAACTAATTGCCCCCATCTTTGCGCTTTAAAAAAGAAAATTATAAGATAGGTGGTGAAAGGAAATTCAGAAATGATTGCCCCCATCTAGTCCAAGAGACGATGAAAGGAAATTTAGAAATGATTGCCCTCATCTCAGCATTTAAATGCACAAATATATTCCGAAGTGGTGAAAGGAAATTCAGTAAAAGGGGCCAGATAACTTCACCGGGGTACTGAACAGGCTCGTTGGCAGTGAAGCAATATCTGAGATATCTGTAAGGCTGTTATACATGAATATCACTCTACTCTGGTAACCAATTCTTTTTAAAAACCCGATCTACATCCCATGTTTAGACAGGGCTTCCTGATTAAAATCATATAATCTTCTTCTTTTGATGCAAGCTAATAGCAACAAGATCTGTTGGGTCTCCTAGAACTGTTTTGATTGTCTTAAGGCAGACCTGAATTCAGTAATGAGAAGGGGAAAGTTGTGAAAGGGACTACAGCTAATTTTAAAAAAGTATCTAAGTTTGAAAATCTTTTCAAAGGTAAAAAATGAAGTCTCTTTCCCCTTCGATATGTTGTTCTCAGGAACCTTTTTGCTGAATTGAAGCCATTGACTCCATTTACCCAATATTGGCACATGGTCTACTGTTCTTCCCATCTTACAAGAAAACGAGATCCCTAGTTGGAGCCTATGTTGGAGCTGCCTTTGTTTTTTAGCCCGTTTTGAATTTCATGTCTTAATGCTCGAAGTCGAAAGATGGTTTTCGTATTTTCCTTCTATTGTTTCAAAATCTATGAAGTCTCATCACGCGAGTGGCGATGGTTATCATACTCTCAAGGCGAGTTCTACTTTTCATTCAAATAATTTTCCCCCTTTTTACTTCAGGATTTCGTATGTCATATGCTATAGATCACATAGTTCATAAGTCTCGAACAACGAAATGGCGAAATTGTTTTAAAATTTTACCCAGGTCAGTAACGAGAGTAAAATTTCCCTAAATTACGGTTAAGCATCATCGGGGTTTCACATCTCGGTGTTTACTAAATCCAAAAGTCTTACTGTCATAACCTCGATAGCCGAAACCACAAATTTCTTCTTTTAGTAACCCGCGTTAAGGTTAAAGATAAAAACTTAGCCACGGTTAAGTTCTGTCAGAAATTCACAACTTGGCGTATTTTCTTTTAAAAAGATACACTGTCAAAACCCCGAGTCGTAAAGTCACGATAAAGATATGAACATAATCAATTAAACACTTAATCCGATTTTATCCTCCCTTTTAATTAAAACATACTATCGTGATCTCGTGGTTTCTCAACTCGGCATATAAACTTCCCGGAAGCTATAACTTCGAAGCTCCGAGTCGCGAAATTGCGATATAAATAATCACGTAATTAATTAAGCACCTAATTACAATTACATTTTTATTAACCAAAGTCAATCATCGCAATTTCGGGTGTTAGAGGTTCAAAGGGTTAAAGAAAAGATTCCCAATGCAGTGAGTACCGAAAGATTAATTAACTTGGGTAAAACATGATTAATTGAGCTAAGCCAGTATTCCCTGTGATTTATGCATGCATAGTTTACAAGGCAGACTTAATTCTTCCTTACGCCAACTGACATTTTGAACCGCCAAAATTTATGGCATTAATTAGAAACAAGGTGAATCGACAAGTAAAGATTGGGTTTTTATTGCTAAATTTATATTTAAGCATGATTTGACCGATCTGTTCTTAAAAAGTACCGAGTTTTCAAATATATAGAGTTGTTATTTGTTATAACAAATTCATTTCTATATTACGTAGAGCACACTTTTCTCAGCGAACTAATTTCTGTATGTATACATATTTTTATCGCAGAAGAGCTAAAGCATGATCTCCCGGCATGGCCCCGTGAAAAGCGTTTAAAGCCAACGTTGAGGTTTCGGGACAAGGTTCAGACAATGTCACTGATACTTCATCTCGAAGTGTCGACTCTATCCCGAACTGGTCGTTTGTTTCTGATGTTCTACGGGCCGACTTAGTGGATTATTCTGATGATTCCAGTGACAATGAAAAAGATGACATAACCACCAAATATAAGATCGTCGTCCAATATGGAATGCATAAAGTAGTGTCCAGGCCACGACTTCTCCCTTACTATGATATGGTCTGGTGGGCATTAGACCATGTGGACATACCAACCAAAACCATCATCAATGAGAAGAAGGTCACCATCGGGACTTTTAGACCCAAACAACTGCAGGTTATGTACAAGTTGCCTACCGTGTCGGACCTTACATACGATGGCAAATTCTTGGAGAAGTTCAAACAGAAGGAATGTGTGCAGTATGACAAGACTATGTCCAGCTTAATCAGATATTGGGTTTCGCACCCTGCGAAGTTCAGGGCAGACAGTAATGGTATATATTCAATAGCTTCCTTGGAACCACAGTTCAAATATATAGCTATGATGACCTGCAGATTATATGGGAGAGAGGACACCTCACATTTATTTCTTCAATGGGTGCCTCTAATACATCAAGTCACCAAAGGTTGTTCCTTTGACTGGGTGAAAATGTTGTCTGATAGCTTGACCAATCGAGTTACAGAGTATCAGGCGCAGAAAGAGAGCGGAAAGATTTCTTCATTTTTTATGTCCACATACATTATGGACGTCATGTGCTTTCTAACACCCTTTCCCTTAATGAGTTGGAGTTGGACTCTAGCAGAGGCCAAGCCCATCCACGTCTATCATTCAAAATTGTGGGAAAACAAAGCGATAGATTTCATATATGAAATCTTTAACTGCGTAATGGTACCACTGTTGTCACTATTTTTGACCACCCGCCACCCAGGATCTCGGACAATATAGTGATGAATCTGAGCAGTATAGCTGACTGGTATGTAGAAGCTGAATTATCATATCTCAGAGTTTTCAGGGCTTCTGTTCCCCCGCATGCATTTCCATTATTCATCCCCGACAAGCTGGCTTGTCATGAGGTTGCTAGACAAACAGTAATCGGTGGCATAAGCAAGGAGCTTAAGGGATATTCAAAGAAGGTATGGCCACATTTTCCTATTCATTTAAATTCATATTCTTTGTTAGATTTTGGGCATGCCAAAGCCGAGGCAGCAGCCCTAGAAGACCTAAAATTGGTTCTTATTGAATTCAAGAAGAACGATCCGCAAAGGGTCATAAGTAATCATTTGGCCAGTTGCGGAATCAAGAGGATCGAACACGAAAATTCTCCCTTGGATGACATTTTCCGAGGCGCAATATCTTATGCCAAGATTTTAGCCCAGATACAAACCCTGGCACCTGAAGAGAGGGCCGATGTTCTGAAATTCCAAGAACATCGATGCAGTTGTCTTCCCGTAGTATTACGGGGTGAGAATCTGACTACAGCGGAGGTGAAACGAAAAGATGCTAAAGGCTCCAAAGATGTGACACCCAGCCAAGAAAAACACCAGGACGGGGAAGAGCAAACTAAGAGTCTGAAAAAAAAGATAAAGACTCCCGACTGGCCAAAAAAGAAGACTCTGGTTACTACTCCGAGGCAACCAGCTAAGAAAATCGGAGATCCCATTGCATCCATTACTCCCTTGCAGTCAACTCAGGGAAATATTGACCCAGGGTGGATTCTAAATGAAGAATTGAGACCTATAGGGGTGGAAGACCTCCCTCCAAATGAGTTCTTCTTTGATAAGAAGAGAAAGGCTGTGGTAAAGAGAGAATTCTATCAGGAAGGGGAATTGATAGCCAAGAAATACAAAGTATTGACTGATGGGAAAGACCAGAAGAATGAACAGTTCGTGACAGAAATAGCCAGGACATTAGTGGCATATGCCACAGTGAATCAATTTTTCAGTCGGGGTTTTGAAAAACTAGCTGAAACGAAAAAATCGCCTCATCAAAACCCTATAAGCCAGACTAGCCATAGCAGAGAAGGCTGCCAAGGACCAGGCAAGTGTAGGGATAGAACAAGCAAGGTTGGCCGATAAAAGTGAGATAGAGTTGCTCAGGACTAAGCTCAAACAAGCAGAGCTGGTGGTACGGAATGGTCGGATACAAGCGGGCTAGCAAAAAGACTTGATCAAATAGCTACAGGTTAGAGTGGAAATCGTTGAAAGTAAAGTTATAAATATCGGTATGTTCCAGTCCCAGACGATGGAGATTCGAAGCAGATTTTCTACGACCCAGCGAAATTTACTTGCCAAGGTAGAGGTGATTCGGGACAACTGCTTACTTGTTAATCAAGCTTTGGAAAATTTATCTGTTAGAGAAAGAGAAGCTGGAGCAGCACGGGTCGCTTTTCAAGAGGTTGTAATAGCTACAAACAACATGGAATCAAGAAGTACTTCCAGGTTTTCCATTTCGACGCAGACCAGAGGAAATATTTTATTAAAATAATGGGAGCACAGTATCTCAGAAGGTAAGTTGCAAGCCAAGAGGGTAACGAAATCCTTAAAAGATGCTTTTAGTTCTATAGATGGTAATCTATTAGGCATTGATAGCGAAGTCAATGCCAAGGCATTGAGTCAAATGAATATAGCGAAAATCTCACTTGACTTAAATGAAAAAGAGGAAAGAGATTCGGTCGACATCTCACAAGTGACTATGGCGGAAATAGTTCAAATAGATAAATGTATGATCAAACCAAGTGTACAATTGTGCGCCATTGACATCATAGACAGACAAATGGAAGAAAGGTTATCGCAATTAGCCCGAGATTGTTACTCTTTTGAAGCTAATTGTCAAGAAGAATCGTCAAGTCTGATATCTCGGTTGGTGGAAAGATGTGTCACTTGTACCGAGCATGCACGAGGACAAGCTTCTGGCACCAAATAAAGACAGAGATGAAGAAATGTAATGATTTCTCTCCTCCTTATCATAACTGAAAATTTTGCAACGATTGAGATTCCATCTTATGTAAAACTGTATAAATATACCATAGAAAGAAAGAAAAGAGGTTGGACCTTTTTGTGTCGATTGTAATAGAGGTTTTCCATTTTGAGAGTTAATATAAAGTAAATCCGAAGATTCTCAATTATGTCACGACTGTGTTATGAGTTTTTTTCCTTGTATCTCATATTTTGTTTCATTTCATATTTGTATCTGATGAATGCTTCGCTATAATTTAGTACAACCTCTACTATAGTGAATGAATTTTGGTTTTCTATATTGTTTACTATTTTTCCTCTATACCAGCTATCAGCACGTATAAGACCAGTCAACACTTTCAGAATTCTATATATATTTTATGCTTCATCGGGTTATTTCTTTACATTTTTCTTCTTCTGTTTATAGGTGAGATTCTCCCTTGATAGGAGCCTTACTCGATAGACATTTTAATGTTTTCTCCCACCTCATACATTTTTATTAAAGTATAACTCAGTTACGGGAAAGGGCCTTTGGTTTGCACCCCTTTTTCACTCCTGAAACTGTAAACTCTCTTTTATACGACCAAAATTGAGATAGCACTTAAATTCCCCCTGAGGTTTTCTTATCTTACTGTTCCTCCATGACTATCCCTGTAACAAGATAGCCTATTATTGAACCCAGACTATCAGATCAAATGCACATTGCATTAAACCTTTTTGACACTATTCTTAAAATAGCCAGTACCCGGGTTGAACTAGAACGTTCATGGGCAGCGATTGAATGGGATATAAACATCTAGGAACAGTTGGAAGCTAGACAACCCCGATGCAGAAATCAGCCCTCGTTTCCCTTACTGAAGGTTGACGTTTCTTCCTTCTCTACCCTTTACTCACTTTCAGATGCCTAGACACTGTACTTCTAAGCCTTAAGTACAGACTCTGGAACAATAGGGGTTCTTCAAAAATTTCAACACTTTCCTTTTGCTTCATCAATTCTTTCTTGAGTGAAATACTTTCTTCTCTTTCTTTCTTTAGTTTATCTAAATCACTGATCAATTTTGATTCCTGATTGTCTTCTATTTTATTTGGATTTTCTATCTCATTACTAGTATTCAAATATGGGTATTCAATTTCAAGATGTCTACACTCTTCACAATTAAAGAAAAACAAGTCACCTATGTTGGCTTGTGTTACTTCACACTCTTCTTCTTCTTCTTAATCTTTCGGAAATGATGATCATATTTCTTCTTGTTTTGTACCTATATATTCTTTAGAAAATTCTAACTTTGTAATGGGAGAAAACTAGGTATCATGTATCGTATCCCAAAGTTTTTTATCTGATGAACACTTTCGAACCTTTTCTCTTATCGGATCAGGTAATCCTTCCCAAATGAAATCGATTTTTATTTTGTTATTCTTATTCAATTCCTTCTTGGTTGCAGTCTTTGGTTTCCTTGTAGCATTGTATCTTGTCACAACTAATTTCAAAATATCATATCCCTGTGACTTTAAAAATACTTTTGTCCTTTTTTTCCATATCTCATACTCTATACCACTCTGAACATTAAACAATGGTACTCCATTCTTAGTATATTCCATGATATCCTTCTAGTGGTTAAACTGTCTCCTGAAGGAATTGGCTCTGATACCAATTGTTGGATTACTGAGAGGGGGGGTGAATCAATAATTAGCAGTGTATACCACTTATTATTCCTTTTGAACACAATGTATATTATGTTAACTTATTCAACAATTTTCATCAGTTCATAATCAATATATTATTGCATCATAAACATTAACATCGATTAGTGAATAATGAAAAATAATAGACACATCCACACAATACACAATACACTAGAATTTTTTATGGAAACCCAATGCAGGAGAAAACCATGGAATGATTTTCTTATATGTCAAAGAATTGCATTCTTGGAAGCACCAAATTCCAATTCTCCAGCTCTAACTATAAGGAGGCTCCAACCCCCTATCTTCTTAGCCTCTAACCTGAGGGAAGCTCCAACTCCCCAATTCTCTAGCTCCAACCAAAAGGAGGATCCAACCCCCTAATTCTCAAGCTCCAACTCCCTGGTTCTATGGCTCTAATTGGAAGGTGTCTACAACCACCTATCCTTTCCCAGTCCAACCACCCTAAAATATAAATGTCAAATGTAGACAACCTTTCATTGTCACTGAATCAACTACTACCACTATCACTTCGTCATTGTCAACCTATCACAACATGTACCAACCTTCTTCAAATATTTTCTACAGATCCACAACCTATCTACTATGCAACAAGTGGATGTTTGTGGCTCTCTTAACTGCAAATCATGGATGTTCATGCCTCTGCTCAGTGCAAATCGTGGACTACTACAAACTTTCCCAGTTTCACTATCATTGTCTTTGTTTCTGTCAAACTGTCACTGCAAAACCTTAAACTAAACCTATACCAATTTGTACGAATAACTTGTACCAACTTGTACCACTCAACCTTCACATCAACACAACAACCAAACCAGATCTAATCACATAGATCAACCAACAAGACAACTCTCAACCATATGCACAATATCACTGAGATGTGTATCAACCAAGTATCAATCGTGTACCATACCATGTACCTTACCATGTCCAAACAATTCACATCAAACATGTACATCAAAACTATACCAATATAGCCAACAAGATACCTCTAGCAATACATCACACTCTTCATAAACAAAGTACCATAAACCCTCACATCAACCATGTTCCACAACCTCACTATTATGCAGCCTCAATTTGTAACAATAAATTTAGCAAGACACCTCAACCAAAATCCCTCAACCATGTACCCTTCATATTCCAATCATATAACAAGACTACTAACAAATGTTTCTCATAGTGCACCACAAGATATACCAATAAAACCAATCTAATTTCACTAACAATGTGCCTCAACAGATCTTCCTCAAACCATACAATACAACATATACCAAACATACAAGAGAGCATGTGCCAAACCTCATGAATTCATGCCTCAAGCATGTTCCATAACATCACTAAGATATAACATCATAACCATATAGAATTACCTTTGCACACTTTAACTAACCTAGTTCCTCAAATCTCAGACCAACAAACCACCCTTAGCCTTAACAACTTGTAAAAAGCATCACTTCTCAAGCTTACACAAACCCATCTATAGATATGTGTTTTTCTCTTCTACATCCCATGGGTATCCATGCTTTACTCCACTAAAGCCTGCATACATACATGTTGGACAACTGAGAGGGAGGGGGGTGGGGTGAATCAGTTGTAACCTTTCTTAAACAATTATGCTTATTTTAAACTCTTTACAGAGCACTCAATGACAATCACAATAATGCAGGGAAGTAAGAAATAGTACATTTAGCATCATTCACACATATGAGATACACAGAGACAAATATTTCCTGAGGAAACCCATAAAGGGTAAAAACCTCTTCTTCTTTATATGATAAGTAATCTTTACATTCTTTACATTATCATACATATGAGCTTCAACTCATTGTGAGGCTACAACCTCTGTTTTGCAAGCTGCAACTTGCTGAGAGCACCAACTCTCTGGTTTCTCTAGCACCAACTCCCTAGTTTCTCTAGCACCAACTAGAAGGAAGCACCAACTCCCTAGTTTCTCTAGCACCCACTAGAAGGAAGAACCCACTCCCTAAGTGTTCCAGCACCAACTGGATGGAAGCACCAACTTCCAATCACACAGGCACCATCTTGTATAACAGAGAACAACAGTTATCCCTTGCACCACCCTGCCACCCTGGTTTCTCTAGCTGCAACCAGATGGAAGATACAACTCCCTTTGTTCAAGCACCAACTTGAACCTCTGAGGACAATAGTCCTCCCTAGCACCTCCCTACCACCCTGAAATGTAAATATTTTCTATTAAGACTTATTACAGCGATATAAAGTTCTTCAATGGCTTACCGGTCTCATCATTGTTCTGCTACACTGCGTTGCTCTGTCTGCATCAGTGTCTTCTGCACTCTGCTTGCGCTTTCTGTTCTTTTTCCTTTTATGCTCTCTCTGCCATGTCCCTTCAATGCACCATTCCCCTTCTGTGCATTGCTTCTATTGCGCTCTGCCTCCTTCTTCACACCTCAATCACCCTCAACTGCTACCACATGGATCTCTGTTTTGTTCTTCATTCTTATAGTCTCTGTGCTCCTTGTGTATGCAATGTGCACCAAGCTCCTACATGCTCTACCCCTCCCACTGTTCTCCACAACAGGGTGTTTACTCGCACTTCCCTTTGCCACATATCCCACCTAGCAGCCACCCCCATGCCTTCTACTTCTCCTGCTCATGTTGAGTACTCTACCTGATCATCATTGCAACTCTTTAGCTTCTCTGGAAGTTCCACCCATGCGTCCAGCATCATTGGGTGTTATACTGAGATTCCTTGGCCTCTCGAGAAGTTGAGACTCTTCGTCTTCTTCATCATAGTCGAGCTCATCCTCTGGCAGAGACCATCAGTAGTTTCTAGCAGTTACACTGTGAAGTGCAATAGTAGCCCTCCAATCTTATTCAAATTCATCTACACCATTGAATTGACTTCATTGAATCTTGCGTTCATTTCGCCATTTTTTACTTCGGCATTTTGGCAATCCTGTTGTGTGGCATCTCGACTCTCCAAGTCGCGATCTCTAAAACTCCGAAATGGAGCTTGTTGCTTCAATATTTTCTCTATAGGTCTTCGAAGATGTGACCACCATTGGTGTCCGAGCGCTTATCCATAAAGCTCTTTCGCGATTTCACAATTCGACATTTCGGCATCCTTGATGTGAGGATTTATTTATGCTCCATTGCCCAATCCCCAAAACTCCAAAATGGAGCTTCCCGATTCAAACTCTTCTCTACAACTCTTCGATCTCTAGATCAACGGTCCACAATCCGTGGTGATCAGACAGTTATCCTCTGCCCGGGACTTCATCCTTCGGGACTTTGGGGGAGTTATGGAGTTAAAAATCCCGAAGAAAAAACTCCCAGAGTGAGGTCAATCTTGCGTCACTTGATGATGTGTCGTGACCCAAGTGGCTGCCACATGTCACTCAAAATTGTGATTTCCAATGGCCTAAAATGCCAAATCAACCTGACACTTGTCGTTTTCTGATCGTGCCACGTGTCATTGTCTTCCACCTGTCCTTTCTGACGTGGTCTACCACATTCACCTCCTGGATCTGTCGGCCCAGATCACTTCACGATTTCGCATATCACGATTTCAACATTCTTGATGTGACTGTTCTTCACTTCTAAGTCTCAGTCTGCGAAACTCCGAAATGGAGTCAGATCAACTTTTCGGCTTTTTGCACTTCACAACTTCAGGATTCCTGTCGTGAGAGTCCTTGACATCTCCAACTCTCGGTATCTGAACCTCCAGTATGGAGTCTTTGACATTTCGTGATTTCGCATTTCGCGACTTCGGGTTTCACAACTTCGAGACTCCTATAGTGATAGTTTTTTATATCCCCAACTCCCGGTATCCAAAACTGTCTCCTACTTTCAAGATTTTGGCATTTCGCATTTCGCAATTCCGGGACTCCTATGGTGAAGTGTTTTGACACTTCAACTTCTGGTATTCGAAATTGTCCTCCTTCTTCTAGGATTTTGGCGTTTTTCATTTCGCGATTCTGGGACTCCTGATGATGAAGAGTCTCAACTCTTGACTTCTCAATTTCTCGGTATCTGAAACTCTTTGTTGGTGTGCCTATTTCAGGATTTTGGGGTTTCGCATTTCGCAACTTCGAGACTCTTGTGTTGAAGAGTCTCGACTCTTGACTTCTCAATTTCCTGGTATCCAGAACTCTAAAATGGATTCTTTGACATGCTTTGATCTTTCGCCTTTCGAGATTTCAAGGTTTGCTACTTCAAAGGTTAATATTCCTTTGATCTTTGATTTCTCGGTCTGCGAAACTCCGAAATGGAGTCTTTGTGGTGCTCTGATCTTTCGCCATGCATCCATCCCCGATCAATTCTTGATCCAATGGCTCAGATCATTTCACCATTTCGCATTTCGCGATTTGGAAGGATAGAGCACTTCCTTCCTTTGACTTCTTGGTCGGAGAAATGTTGATCTGTGACCACATGTCCTGCCCGAAGATCGACGGTCCTCCTTCTTTCGAGATTTTGTAAGTCCGCTTCACCTTGCACTTTAAAGAACGTGCAGGTTTTCCTAGATCCAACGATGGTCAGACCTCGCACTCAAATCTAACGCCCGAGATCTGTCCTCCATCTACGTGCTCATCCTATCTGAGTTCAGATCTGACAATCATCAAGAATTCTAAATGGGATCCAATTATCACTGTCGTTTCTCCTCCCGAGCTTACGCATCCTCCTGACTTGGAATAATTTCTTAGTGTCAAAGGCCTCAACTTTTGATCCACCTGAGATCTTGAGTATGTTATCTCTCTTGAGCTTTGGCAATGAGTTAACCTCGTCCCTGGTGCACACCTATGCACTGCGTGCAACTCTGCGCTAATCCTCCTGAGCTTATGTTGTTCCTGTTTTTCCATCGATGCACACTATGATCTTTCCATCAATGACAAGCACACTCTGCACTCTGCATGCACCTCTGCACTATTTCTTCTAGTCTTCACGAGCTTGCTCTGCTGCGTCTCCCCAAAATACTTTTGGTGCCCGCCTGGCACATTGTACCTATACTCAAGCCATCATCGCTATTGTACTTTCCATCAATGAAAAGCATACGCTGCCTGTAAAACATGCCAACAATACACGCTCTTATGACTTGCAACTTGCAGATGTCTCAGAGATTAGGGTTACTTGAGTTTGTTGCAACTTCTAGACTTTACCCTCAACTTTCCTTCATAACTCCATACCTACAGTTTCTCATATTTGTCAATGTATACCTATAAATAACATTTCACAAAATAGATATTCAATAATGTTCAATAGGAAGGTAGGTGCTAATAGGAGTTCCTTTCTCTCTTATTTATACTTTCTGTGTGCCTTCCTCTAGAAGTTTCATTGTAACTGGTTTACACCTTTTTCCACCTTTTAGGGATAACCACTTTCTTGTTGCAACTAACAATTCCTTAATTATTCAAATCATAACTTATTTACCCTTAACTACTTTCTTGTTCCAACCACTTTATTATTTAAATAATTTATCTTTGTAACCAATTTGACCACTTTATTATTTAAATAATTTATATTTGCAATCACTTTGACCACTTTATTATTTAAATAATTTATCTTTGCAACCACTTTGACCACTTTGCCATAATTAGAAAACTCACAACTTCTTGTTGCAGATAATTTATTTTTAATTATTTTCTTAATAAAACAACTTTACCCATGATTAAATCCTAGTTACCATCAATTTGACTAGTACACTTCTTCTAGGAGCTTCTAGAATAATTGACTTCTCTGACCTTCTAGGGGCTTCTAGATAACTCATGAGGGTTTTCCAACTTCACTAAGCCATATCTCCTCAATTCTGAGGAACTATGTGACGTACCACATATCATCAGAAATTTCATGACATGTACTATTCATATAGAATAGTGTTACATGCATATTCATTAATATGTGTTCCTTTATACCTCGAACAAACTCAGGTCCCTTATCCATACTTTTGTGCTACCAAAATTTGCTACTGAACTTATCCAATAGTTGACATCAATCTCTATGGGTTGAAATCAACATACAATATCACTCTCCAAGGGTTGACTTCAATGATAGCCAACTACCAAAACCAACTTTCCATCAACCTAAGCCAATTGTCCAACACTTTCTCCTTTGTCTTGTCTATGAATAATAGTGATGGGTCTTCCCATTTTGATGACAACCTGGTTATCCGCGCAATCAATTCTATGTCTATGGATACCGGTCTATCTAGACATAGAAATCCTCTTTGTACACAACTAAGTAATAACTTAACACAAATATTTCTCTTTGTGTTTATGCCAAAATGCGAAATATCAAAAAGGTTCAGAATACCTATTTTTTCTAGTTGTGTCGCCTATTCATGTGGCTCTATTATGATTTCTTGTGAATTCAAGGTGAGCCTTATGCTTCTATACTTATCCAAAGCCAATTTTGGAAACTTCTTCACATTTGTCAAGTTGTGGTGTGCATACCTTAGGCTTCCTACTAAGTTGAGCATATCTTCCTCAATGATCACACCTTGTGGAATTTATGGCTCTATGAGTTCATAATTTGGCTCTTTCTGTAACTTCACTTGCTTTTTTGTCAGCTTCCTTAGTGGTACATAATCCCTTGGATAGTTAACCGGGGTTGAACCTGACGCTTATGCTCCCAGTGTTTCCTTGGTGACATGTATTGATGTTTTCCTGATGCATTGTTTATTTAGTTGTGACGAAGCTTCTCCTATCTTTGGTGGCACCATTTCTCTCTGCAAATACTAACTTCTTTTTCTCTATATATGTTCACTCGACTCTTTTCTCTTATTTCTCTCTATGAAAAATCAACTAACAATAACTTCTTTCCATTGAACCTTCAACTTATTTTATCAATTATTGCCAATTGTTTATGTTCTTTGCGCCCAAACTTGTAGTCTAATCCAACTTGTACTTCACATTCAATTCTTTCCATACTCTACAATAAATTTGGTTGATTCTGTGAATCTTGGTCAAGATTTTTCCAATCTGCCACAGTCTCGTTGCCTCTTTCCATTTATGACTACGCGTCTCCACTACTTCATTGTTATGATCACCCTTTAATGCTTGTCCTATCAATTTTGATCTTTAATGCCTTCACCATCTTCTGCAAAGATCTCCAACCTTTCCTTCTTTCTTCATACTCTCTTTCGTCTTTCTTCGTAATTCACCTTACTCTTTCTTGACTATGTCATTTTTCAATGTATCTCTTTATGCATACCTCCAACCTTCAAATTCTTTTATTTCTTTTCTTCTTTTTCTATTTTTCTTTCTATAATACAAGTATTATGGTACACATACCTCACACTAAGACTAGTGCATGGAAGTACGACTGTCCCTATACAGTTTCAATAGACTTCCATTAACCAGTCCTTCCACAAATTCTCCATTTTTTTTTTCCAACTAAACAACATCTACATATGTCACAAACCTAATCACATATGGAACCAACCAATGCATCTGAAACTTCCCAGGGTGTTGAAAAAACTTGTTATCATAAAGAAAAACCAAGTCTCTTATTTGAGACTTCTTATGTTTAATGTGCTTAGCATGCCATGCTTTCTTCTGTGCTTTCTGAACTTGTTGATGGAAACCTGGGACAAATCGGTCCTCTTATAGCTCTACTAGCTCTGAAAATCTCTTCTCCACTGCGCCAGACTCTGTAAGCTCTGTTAGCGCAACAATGCACAGAATTGGTACTATGAATTCCATAGGCATAACAACTTCTTAGCTATACACTAGTATAAATGGGGTATGTCCTATCAACTTGTTACTTGTAGTCCTATACGCCCATAATACTGCTGGAATCTTTAAGTCCCAGCCGTCTCGGCTTATATTACACAACTTCATCAATGCATGTTCTAATATCTTATTGAATGCTTCCACTGTCCCATTTTCCTGAGGATGATATGGTGTGCTCTTTTGATGATGAATCTGAAACTCCTTTGGAAATGTTGCAATCGTCCTATTCATAAAATTATTTCCCTAATCACTCATAAGTTTTATGGGGAATCCAAACCTTGTCACCATGTTTTCAAACAAAAATCATGCAGTTGTCTCCTCCCTGCAATCTCTGGTAGGATTTGCTTAAGCCCATCTGGTCAAATAATATATCATAGTAATGATGTATTTGGCTCCTTATCTCTTTGTTGGTGGATTGATCGACCCAAAAAAGTCCACTTCCCATTTATCAAAAGCTAGTAATGTCACTTGCAGTACTAAAAACATCTCATCTCTCCTAAAAGGCTTCCCAATTCTTTGGAAAACATCACAAGTATTACAAAATTCCTTGGCATCCTTATGAAGGGTAGGCCACCATAATATCGCACGTAAAATATTCTGAGTTGTTTATTTTCCTATGTAGTTTCCTCCGGCAACCCCTTCATGTGCCTCTGAAAATATCATATGTCTTTCATGTTCTAATACACATCATTGCAGAAAGCAATCTATGCCTGACTTGTACAAAGTTCCTACTATGATTTGATAGTCTACGACCTTCACTACTAATTGCTTCTTTTTCAAAAATATAAACTCAGGTGGGGTTACTCCTATACTCAAGAACTAAACTATGTCTACAAAATAATCATCAACCATTTGTATTGAAAATAAGTGTGCATCCGGTAAGTTGTCATCTGATTTTCCTATGTCTTCTCCTGATAATATGGGCGATAAGTGATCTGGTCCTAAATTAAATTTCCATGGTTTCACAATTACCTCAATGTCATATTCTTGAAACAATAATAGCCATCTGCATATTCTCCCCCCCAACACTGGATTATTGACCAAATATCTTAGCACAGAATGGTATGTTTACATCTTAAAGTGCGAACCCAACAAGTAATGTCTAAACTTTTGCAATGCATACACCATTGCTAATCCTTCATGTTTTGTCATAGTATAGTTATGTTTTGTAGTTGACAACTTCCTGCTTGCAAAGGAAATGGGATGATCTATATCTCCTTCTCTAGGATGACCTAACACTGCGCCTAAAGCTACATATGACACATCCATGTGAACATGAAATTCCTTCTTCCAATCTGGAAATATCAAAATCGACACAACAACCAATTTTTACTTCAAAGTATCTAAACCTTCATAACATTCTTCACTTCATTGAAACGTATTCTCCTTCTTTAGAAATCTTTCAATCAGAGATGTAATCTACGCATATGCTTTAATGAACTTCATGTAGTATCTTGTTTGTCCCAACATTTCTCATAACTGTCGCACTAAAGTCAGAGGTGGTAAATCAACAATCACAACTATCTTCACGGGATGCAACAACAATCCTTACTTACACACTACATGGCCCAATAAGATACCAAACGATGCACAGAAAATGCATTTCTTTAAATTCAAAGATATTTGATACTACCTACACCTATCCAACATTAAGTGAAAAATATCCATATAGTCTTTCAGCAAGCTAAACACCATCCATTCATCTAAGTATACTTCTAATAACTTATGGATGAACTCTTTAAATGTTGCTACAAACACTATAGAGAATATTGTTGGTACATTCTTCAATCCAAAAGGCATTACTGTGTACTAGTAACACCCCCACTCTATCGCACATGTAGTCTTATATATATCTTCCTGCACAATCATGATCTGATGATATCTTGAAAATCCATTCGTTGATGAATAGGCTTCCTACACTCCTACGTTATCCAACACTTCATCTGTAAATGGTGTAGGAAATTGATCATGTAAACAAACATCATTTAACTTCCTCATATCTACACAAATTTGGATCCCTCATGTCTTCTTATATTGAACCACCATTGGACTAATCCACTCTGATTCTATGACAGTTTCAACAATGCTAGCTTCTAACAACATGTTTATCTCTGCTTTCACCTTCTTCTTATACACTGGGTTCAATATGTATGGCCTCTACTTCACTGGTTTAGCATCTACCTTCGAGGGAATCTTCTTCTTTCCTAAATCCCCAATGATCCCTTTCATCTTTGAAAAAGTAGTCAAAAACGGATTTTGATACTCGTGCAGTAAGTACGTTATCTTCTCCACGGTCTCCTCGTTCCAATAGTCTCCTATGTTTACAAATTTGGGTTTATCTTCTATACCAATATTTACCTTGTGCATCCTCAATGGCTTCGCATACACAACTGATTCAAGTTGTGGTACTTCTATTGCGCACTCTCCTTCCATTTTTGGATCTCCGACTTCCTCTTTGTCTTCTTCAACAACATTATAATGGTGCTAAAATTATCCCATTGTCACATTAGATATATATGCACTACATACAGGTACTAGTTCTACCAAATCTTTTGCTAAAAAAATCTTGTTCTTGATGACCTGCAAAGTTGAGTCAATTAAAGGAGCACTTAATAGAATGTGGCATACTCACTAGATTGAAGTTGTTTCATGCTAATTACACTTAAGTGAGAAGAGATACTGAATATGCCTTTTTTCTAGTTATCAATGAATATATTATTGTAAGCATGGATACCTTTAGGAATATTTTTTGCAACTATCCCAACCTATAGACACTCAATTTAGTTTTTCAAGTAGGTCTACATGTGAAAAAATGCTATAATTCCTTATTGCATGGTGTAACATGCAAAAACATGCATTTTCTTCATTCATTTAGTTTAAATTGCATTTATAATGAGCCTTAGACAATACATTTCATCTAGGGTCTTAGTAAATAGGAAAATAACTACAAGCCTTTCACAACAACCATTAAACCCCTAGAAAGAAAACCACAATTTTAACCTCAAGAACTTGAAATATTCATTGAATCCACTATTTTGGTACACCTAACTAGGAAGAAAACACAAATTATGGATATAACTTAATAGAATTCTTTAACTAGAGTGAAACTTGGCCTGCAAAGATTTTTTTCACGTAGGTATGTATATGGTCTGCCAAGAGAAACAACCCAAATACTATAGCCCATTGTCACAAGGAGAATGAGGAATGTTGTCCACCATGCCAAAGCCACATATCCAATGCATATAAAATTCAAAAATAAAACACAGTTGATATCCATACATTCCATTGTTTCATAACCCCTAAC
>ML783155.1:567023-579390 GCA_009831015.1 Picea engelmannii | reverse complement strand
GTGTATATAAACCATCCTCTGTTCCAGAAACTCCTCAACGAAGCCGAGGAGGAATATGGATTTGAGCAGAAGGGCGCCATCACCATTCCTTGCCAGGTCTCGGACTTCCAGTATGTGCAGGGCCTCATCGACCAACAACAACACCGCTCTCACAGCACCGGCTTCTGCATTCGATAATCATGTTGAGGCTCGGCGTTGTGTCCATTCTCGAAAATTTCTTTCGAAGAATCAAGGCAGCCTACAGGAGTAGTCTTCATTGTAAAATTCACATCTGTTGTCGATTGATAAGTTATTGTGCCCCTCTGTATTATCAGTGTTTGGCTTTTGTGGGTCTGAATTGAGTGCAGTAAAGCCGGAAATATGTAAATGGTATTCATAATTATTACGATATGTATATAATAATAATTTATTTTTAAGGTGACGGCCAAGTCAACACATCAAATTGGATCCCCTTGTTTATGGGACAAGGGACTCCCTTCGCTCAGCTATTTGATTGGTAAAGTTTACGAAGGTATACATACCCTACCCCTCAGACTGTTTTCAATTGAAGGGAAGATGTGACCGAGATCTAACATTTATGTGATTCTTATCGATATGTATTTGTGAAGATAATTGAAGAGAAGGTGTGGCCGATATCTAACATTTATGTGGTTGTTCTTATCAGTATGTATTTGTGAAGATATTGAAGTTTTCACATAAAACAATTTTATTATTGCATTGTGACCTAATCATAATGATTATTGCATTGTTACCAAATCATAATTTAAGAATGAAGTAATTATTAGCCATTCAAAGATAAAAAATTACAAGGTTCACATTTATGTAATTCACATTTATGTAATTCCAATTTGTATTTAAGATGGAAATTTATCCCATCACAATCATCAACAAGTTATATAAGATGGAACTTTATCTCCATCACAATCATTAACAAATCAAGTTATAGTTTTTGAATTTCACTATGACTAAGTTGCACCCATAGAGAACCCTATGCTCAAATAATAAGTTATTAATTTTTTTTTATAATATTAATGTTTTATAGATAAAAGTTTTGAATATTAATAAAAATAATATTCTTAGTGTGTTATTTTCATATATATTTATAGTTATATTGTTTATGATTTTTCAAAAATCTATTTTCAATAATAATAATAATAATAATAATAATATATAAATTATAATAAGTAAAGTAAGAAAAAACCATTTTCTTTAAGTGAGTTTTGTAAAATATCTCTTAAAATCTATATTGATTGAAATTTCAATAATAACAAACAAATTGATGTAATTTGTACACATATATTTCTTCTTTATGACTAATTGATAAAAAAAACCGCTTTATATAAAAATTATATGAACAGACTTAAAATAAATCATATTAAAAAAAAATTAGATTATTGATATTATTTTGTATTTTTTTTGGATATTGTTTATAATGGAATATGTTGTTAAAGTTATTAATTCTAGTCTCATCTAATTAGGGAGACTAAATCTCTATATTGATTAGTTTTAGTGGCTAAGTTTATAAGCTTATTATAATATATTGTAAAGATTATATGAATTATAATATGAAATTCAAAATAAATCATATTAAAAAAAATTAAATATATATAGTTTTTAAAATTATCTCAATTAATTTATTGATATTATTGTTGTATTATTAGTAATGTAATATGTTGTTAAAATTATTAATTCTAGTCTCATTTAATTAGAGAGATTAAATCTCCATGTGAATTAGCTTTAATGACTAAGAGTTATAAGCTTATTATAATATATCTCAAGATTGATTCTTCAAATTAAATGTATTCATCCTTAATTCACCCAACACTAATAGTGAATCTATCTAATATCCATATATATAGAATGATGTTAATCCACCCAACACTAAGAGTGAATATATGTAATATCCAAATATATATATATAATAATGTTATATCACCAATTAAAATATAGCATCGGGTGACCTATATTTATAAGTGGGATTGATGGTTAATTGATTGAGTTAAAATTCTTGGAAGTATATAATAACTTACAACCTCACCATCAACAATTTATCTTATAAAGATGGTTAATTGATTGAATTAAAACTCTTCTAAGTATATAATAACCTACAACCTCACCATCAACAATTTACCTTATAAGGATGATTAATTGAATAAGTTAAAATTCTTAAAGGTATATATATTCACTGTAAAATTTTCAATTCTAATTAAATTGAGGTTGAGTATGATTAGAATAGCTCAACCAATTAAAAAAGTATCCATTTGAAAATGAAATTTATTCAAAAATATTTTATTATAATTTATTAAATTTAAATATTTAATTATAAAATTTAAGTAGAAAATATTTTTAAAAGCATATAAAATTAAATATTTTTAAAAACATACAAAATTATATAGAAATAATTAGAAAATTAATCTATTATAATTTATTAAAAAAAAAAAAAATCCCTGGATGGGGTGACAAGCAACAATGCTTCGCCACATGGCTCAGCATCGAGCCATGGCTTAAATGCTGATGGCCGCCACCCATCCTCTCCGCATTTACGATTGTAGATGGTCATTACAACCGCTATACGGAGGAGGGACTCCTCCCTTGCGCGAAAGCTCTCGCTCAGACCGCACTCAATATGACAGGGTTTATGGGTAGCCAGGCACATCCATCATTTGGTAATTCAAAATTTCAAGCGCTTGGACAGAGCTGGTTCGCTCTCATTTTGGACCTCCCCGCCGGTTGGGAGCTCTGGTTCCCTATCGTCTTGGCTCACTTTCATTTCGCTACATTCTCTCTGCATTTTTATCCACCCCTCAACAACAATGACCAGGAAGCGAGGCAGGCCTCGTCGAGGCTCGAACTGATACACCCACAAAGAGTAAATGCAAAGGAGGAAGAAACTGGAGCGTGCTCTGTTGATGGCGACTTCCATTCTCCAGAAGAGGGCAGGCACTGACCAATTGGCTCTACACGCCATTATCGCTGAGACTGGGACAGAGCGTAGCTTTCATACCATGGCAATTGAGCCTGGAAGCAATCTGGAGGGAGGCGTTGCAGACGAGTTTCCAACCTGCTATGTTGAAGAAACGTCATACCTGGAGGAATTAGTGACCACCCTGGAACCCCAAGCCATGGCGCCGGATTTATAGGCTGGTAGCGGTCCTAAAGACGAGCCGACAGATGAATTCCCTATTTGTATCATTGAAGAGATATCGTGGACGAGCGACTACAGGCCCACAAGCCATGTTGAGAAGGCAACGATCAAGGATGAGGCTCGGGACAATGCTTGCGCAGAAAGGAACGTGGACGAGACCAGAGCAGGGATGAAGGAGGAAGCGGTCGGTGCAGGACTGAATCTGATCAAGGCCAGAGCTGGGATGAACGTGGAAGTGGGGAGCGAAATCTTCGACAACGCAGGTAATCATGAGTTACATGGTCCACTCCTCCGTGCAGAGCATCTGGCTCTGGTGTTCGAACTTCGAGGCCACATGGCAGACCAGGAGCACAGAGCCCTTCTCATGGGACAGCGTCCGGACTTGATCCTTGATGCGTATTCCAATGCTCCAGCAAAGAGGAAATGTCCATTATGTGCGCAACAATTCGCCATCCCAACCAGGTCCACGTGGCACATAGGCAAGGGCGACAAGTCACCGGGTATCTAATTTCTCCTATGCTAATTTGTTTTATGTTTAATCATGTTGTTGCTACATGTAAACTTGAGCTTTAACCATCTGTCCTGATTTCCTTCGGGCAAGACAGAGGGCAAAACAGTTTTTCAAACTATGCTGGTTTCCAGTAAAATGACAACATTTTTGGTGGCTTAGAACGACTATATCTCTGTATATTTTGTCAATATTTCTCTAATAACTTAATATAACAAGTACTATCTTTTTCACTTAAAAAAAAATTAAATTAAAATTTTCATGGTTCCCTTACAAAAACCAAAGTTTTTACCCATTGTTGAATCACATAGTAAGTTCCGAATATCGATAAAAAATAGCGTTGTATTAACTTTGACAATTGTGTACACTCTTCATTCACTAAGCTGATTTGGTAAACTCTTCATTAGCTAAGAAAAAAATATAAAAGACGATTTTTAAATCTTATATTATTCATTAATAAATTTACCAATTTTCTTAACCATCTATTTTATATGAAAGCCGTCTATTGTTTAAGAAGAGTCGCATTCACCCCTATAGAGGGTTTACGACAGGGGTATTAAGTGAGGTAGGACGCGTGTCCCTTAAAAAGGCACACGTGGCATTGGATCGTCGTTATGTTCGAGTATGTGAAGAAGGAGGTAAGGATGGTGAATGTCTTGGCGTGGCCCTTCCTTCATCGAATAGTCTTTTACTCCACTCACTACAAGTATGATGGTTTGGGATGGGCAAGTGATTGATAATTCCAAGCAATCCCTTTCACATATGAAGAGTGAAGTAGTATATTTCTGAATTTCACTAGTAAAGTGTATTTTTGAGAGCCATGGTTTTCTCATGAATTTCATGGAAGAGGAGCATTGATGCAGAGCAATATTATGTTCACATCAATGATGGTTAATCAGTGTGTGGGGAGCGTTGTTTTTGGATCAGAACTGGACTTCAGGATTTAAGGGTGCATTGATTCTCTTCTGGACTTACAGTGTTTTCTAATCTGAAATCAACGTTGGCCTCTAATGTTAAAGGGTGTGTTGGTCTCAAAGTTTTTATGTACGTGCGCTGGTCTCTAAGTTTTTATGTGCATTTTTTTTTAATTACTGTATTTTTCTCCTTATGAGATAAAGAACGACAACATAATCTTTCGGTTATCCTTTTTTGGTTGTCATTCCAATTTTTTGTATAGAATATGAAGGACTTTCCATAGAAGGAGTTTGTAGTCAGATTTTGGAATGTGTAGAAGAACCAAGAAATGTGTGTAAGTATTATAAAATTCATTGCCGAGAAGCAACAAAGTGACTAAAATGGCAAAAACTCACAGTACTAAATTCGAAATTGAGAAGTTCAATGGAAAAACCAATTTTGAGATCTGGAAGGTCAAGATGCATGATCTGCTTGTGCAACAAGGCGTGGTAAAGGCGCTGTTGGAAAAATCAAAGAAACCCGTGACCATTTCAGATGAAGAGTGGGAAGAGATCAATGTGAGAGCAATGAGTGCCATATGTCTTTGTTTGGTCGATGTTGTTCTGTTCAACATTGTTACGGAGAAGACAACAGTCGGTTTGTGGACGAAGCTGGAAATCTTGTATATGATGAAATCCTTGACGGACAGGATCTTCCTAAAAATAAAATTGTACAGTTTGCGCATGAAGGAAGGTATAAAAATAGTTGATCATTTAAATACTTTAAATATTTTTTTATGTTAAATTATGAGCTTGATTTCTTATGTGGATTAATTTTTTTATTTTCTTCAACACTTTAATTCCAACTTAATATACTTCAACAATACCAAATCATAATCGAATAGCAATAACTATGTAGATAAGTAAGCATGCACATCAACAACACATATACCCTAGGGAAACCTTGTACATGGAGAAAAACCCCAACAAATGATATTCCATTATTGCATTAATAATGTATGATCACTTACAAATATCCACCATGAATGTTTTGCTCTTAAAAAGCTTGCCAAGATGACTCTAACCTGACAAAGACCTAAGAGACCTTGTTGAAATACACCTCTGATATGTTGCCTCTACTGTTGATATACAACACTGATATGTTGATGATATATGCCTCTGATATGCAACCTCTATTGTTGATATACATCATTGATATGTTGCTTTGGTATGCTTCCTCTTTATCACTGATATGCTCCTCTATTGCTTCTCCCTTAACCTGCATATCAAAAACTGTGTTGAAGAGAGGGGTCGACCTCTGCTTATATAGGCCGAAGAGGAGAAGATGAGAGGCTCGAAATAGTAACATGTTTGTATGCTTTAATCATAACTCAGCTTTATACATTAGTTCGAACTAGACTTGAGACTGGTATACTCTAGTTCGAAAATAGAACTAGAATTGAGACTTCAGTTACAACTCAGCATTACACTTTAGTTCGAAAATAGAACTTGACTTGAGACTTCAGTTACAACTCAACATTACACTTTAGTTTTAAAATAGAACTAGACTTAAGACTTTAGGTACAACTCAACATGACACTTTAGTTTTAAAATAGAACTAGACTTAAGACTTCAGTTACAACTCGGCATTACACTTTAGTTCTAAAATAGAACTAGACTTAAGACTTCAGTTACAACTCGGCATTACACTTTAGTTCTAAAATAGAACTAGACTTAAGACTTCAATTACAACTCGGCATTACACTTTAGTTCTAAAATAGAACTAGACTTAAGACTTCAGATACAACTCAACATTACACTTTATTTTTAAAATAAAACTTAGACTTAAGGCTTCAATTACAACTCAACATTACAAGGCAATTTGAAATTCTCTTCATGGTGGATAATGTTACATGTGCCAATGCACTAGATCAATACATTTATATCATTTGCAATATTAGGAATATCGTTTGTTTCTAGCTCATAGGAATTTTATATTCAACCTAACTTTTGCTAGATGCCTTGACTTTTGTTCATGGCTCACAAGGCTTGACTAGGCTCATAGAGGTTGTACGTTCTCCCTAACTTTTGCACTAGTCTGTCTATGCTCACAGAGGTTGTATGTTCCTCCTGACTTTTGCACTAGACTATCTATGCTCACAAAGGTTGTACGTTCCCCCTAACTTTTTCATTAGACATACATAGCATCTCATTCATCCTGAATTTTGGTTTGACTCACAAAGGTTGTACGTTCCCCCTAGATTTTTTCAATACCTCACAAGACTCGTTGATTCTACAAATCTCCCTAGATAGCCTCAGGGTGGCTCATATGGCCTCTCATTGGAGAATGACTGTCGATGTTGCTAAATTTTACATTTTAGTCCAATTGACTAGTATGGGAGTGAAATTTGAATAAGAAGATAAGACGATTACATTATTTTGTTATTTTCCTGAGTCGTGGGATCACTTTGTTACCTCTATTAGTTTCAGTTCAACAAAAAGTATTGAGTTTGATGTTATTGTTGGAGCTTTACTGTCTGAGGAAACAAGGAAGAAATCCAATTTTGAAACCTCTATATCTGAGGTGATGGTGGTCATAGGAAGACCTAAAGAAAGAGGACATGTTCAGAGGGATTTCACTCGGTCAAAGTCGAAGGGAAAGAAGAGAAAGCTTAAGTGTTCATTTTGTGGCAAATGTGGACACTTGAAGAAGGATTGTTGGAAGAGACAACAAGCCTCCAAAGAAGACCCTCCCAAAGAGACAAATGAATCAAATGCAACCGAAACAGGTTCAACAACAGGTTCAGGTATGACTGATGAAGTTTTATCAATTAGTGTTGTTTCACGATATGATCAACAATGGCTATTAGATTTTGGTGCTTCAAATCACATGTGTCTTCATAGACACTGGTTTATTACTTACTAGTCTATAGATGATGGAATTGTTTACATGGGAAATGATATATCATGTAAAGTTGTGGGAATTGGCAGAATTTGAATTAAGATGTTTGATGGATCTGTTAAAATACTAATTGATGTGAGACATGTATTTAAGCTAAGGAAGAACCTAATATCTTTGGGAGTCTTAGATACTGGAGGATATAAAAGTATTGTTCAAGGTGGAGTTATGAAGGTCTACAAAGGAATCCTACTGGCCATGAAGGCGAAGAAGGTTGGAAACCTGTTTCTGTTAGAAGGAAGAATCGAGTCATATCATGTGACAGTTGTATCCAAGAATGACAATGATTATGTTCGACTATGGCATCAACAATTGATCCATATGAGCGAAAGAGGATTGAAGGTATTATTTGATCGCGAGTTACTTCCTAGTCTAAAGTCTTTAAAGTCATATTTATGCAATCACTGTATTTATGGAAAAAAGAATAGGAAGAAATTTAAAATCGGAAGACACACCAGTGAGGGAATCCTTGACTATATCCATTTTGATGTTTGGGGACCATCCCCTACTGTTTCGTATGGAGGATCATCATATTTTTTTACTTTTATAGATGATTTATCTAGGAAGTTTTGGATCTATATGTTGAAGAGAAAGGATGATGTATTTACTGTCTTTAAGAAGTTTAGAGATTTAGTGGAAAAGAGCATTGGTAGGTCCACTAAATTTTTAAGAACTGATAATGGTGGTGAATTTACGTCAATTGAATTTGAGAACTATTGCAAGGAGTTTGAGATTGATATGCATAAAATCATTGCCTATATTCCTCAGCAAAATGGAGTTGTTGAACACATGAACATGAATCTTCTAGAGAGAGCAAGGAGTATGCTTAGTAATGCCAACTTGTAGCATGAACTGTGGGTAGAAGCAGTAACTAAAGCTTGTTATCTGGTGAATCGATCACCATCAACAAAAATAGAGTGCAAGATTCCTGAAGAGGTATGGATAGGTCACCCTTGTAATTATTCTAATCTTAAAATTTTTGGTTGTGACGCCTATGCTCTAATTATGAAACATCAACGTTCTAAATTAGATCCAAAATAAAAAAGGCTTATCTTTGTTGGATATGGTGATGATATTAAGGGGTACAGTTAGTGGGATCCTACTGCCCACAAGATGACCATTAACAAAGATGTAATATTTGATGAATCATCTCTCATCAAATCAGATGTACATGTTCAAATGAAATAGGTAGAAGTACCGAAATATCAACAGATTCAGTTTGAAACTCATTCAAATACAGATGAAAGTGAACATGAACAAGTTTCTGAAGATGTTCATGAAGAATTTATTGCAGAGGAAAACATGGATGATGATGACAATCAACAGATTGTGGATGAGCCACAAACTTCCCTAAGGAGGTCTACGTGAGTCGGAGTTCCTCCAAGAACGTATGATGATTTTGTTTCATCATTTTCTTTAAGTACTAATGATGATGAACCTTCATGCTATCCATAGATGATTTTAGGGGCTAAATTTCGCTCATGGGCTAATTTTCCATGGTTTTTCCAAAAACGAGATTCGCTATTTTAAAAATGATTCACCCAAATTCTATAGGATAAAATTATTTTACCTTAAAAATCACCAAAATTTTATAAAAACTATATAAAATCCTTAGAAATTTGAATATTTTTACAAAAATATTGCCAAACATTTAGAGTTGGCATATGAAGGATAAGTAAGATTCGCCAAGGTTTCTACATTTTAAAATAATTTTCCATCCTTAAAATCATCCCTGATGCTATCAAGAAGCTGTGGAGGGTTCTAACAGTGAAAAATGGAAAGAAGCAATGAAGGATGAAATGAATGCTTTAGTGAAGAATGCTACATGGGACTTGGTATAACTTCCAAGAGACAGGAAAACTATAGGTTGCAAGTGGGTCTACAAGTTGAAGAAGGGCATTGATGATAAGGTAGAAAGGTACAAAGCGAGGCTAGTTGCAAAAGGATATTCTTAGAAAGAAGGTATTGACTTTCATGATATTTTTTCACTAGTTGTTAAGATTGTTTCAATTTGAATTGTGTTAGAATTAGTTGCATCACTTGATTTGGAGTTGGAGTAGCTAGATGTTAAGACTTCTTTCTTACATGGAGATTTGGATGAGGAGATTTACATTGGACAACCTGAAGGGTTTGTTCATAATCGCAACGATAAATTTGTTTGCAGGCTCAATAAATCATTATATGGTCTGAGGCAGTCGCCCAAACAATGGTACAATAAATTTGACTCTTTTATGATGAGCCAGAATTATACAAGGAGCGAGTATGATCATTGTGTCTACTTTAAGAAATTGAATAATGGCATATTCATTATCTTAGTATTGTATGTTGACAATATGCTTTTAGCAAGCAAAATCATAACTGAGATCAATAGGTTAAAGGCTCAAATGGCTAGGACGTTTGATATGAAAGATCTAGGAGCAGCAAAGCAGATTTTGGGCATGGAGATATTCAGAGATAGGAGGAATGATAATATTTGGTTGTCACAACAGAAGTATGTCGAGAAAATACTTTTGAGGTTTGGTATGAACTGTGTGAAACCAATTTTTGTACCTTTCGCTTCCCATTTTAAGATTTCTTCAAGTTTATGTCCTAGTACAAAAGAAGAAAAGGAACATATGTCTCAAATACCGTATGTTAATGCAGTAGGAAATTTAATGTATGCGATGGTTATTACAAGACCAAAAATTTCACATGCAGTTGGGGTTGTCAGCAGATATATGGAAAATCTAGGTAAAGAGCACTGGACAATAGTGAAATGGGCGCTTCAGTATCTGAGGGGCACAAGTGATTACTATATCACCTATAACGGTGGTTGTGAGTTAGTCTTTGGATATGTTGATTTTGATTTTGCAGGTGATCTCGACAAAATGAGGTCAACTTCAAGATATGTCTTTACTCTTGCAGGTGGAGCTATTAGTTGGATTTCAAAGCTACAGAGCATTGTTGCCTTATCCACTACAGAAGCATAATACATAGTTGCTTCACATGCTTACAAATCGATGGTTTGGTTAAAAGTTTTGTTTGGTGAGTTTGGAAGGATGTAGGACAAAGTAAAGATACTTTGTGATAGTCAAAGTGTTATTCACTTGGCCAAGAATCCATCCTACCACAGTAAAACTAAACATATTCCTATTAAGTGCCATTTTGTAAGACAGTTCACTGATGAAGGTGGACTTTCTCTTGAAAAACTTCATACAAAAGAGAATTGCGGAGACATGTTCACAAAACCAGTACTTTTAGAGAAGCTACGATGGTGCTTGTCTTCTCTTAGCTTGCAGAAAAGGTGATGAACAAAATAATGAGCAAGGTATCAGATAATTTTGTTGTCAAGGTGGAGATTGTTGAAACGATTGACAACATAACACTTCTTCCCAGGAACATTCATCAACCTCAACTTCATTTTTGCAGATTCTGTTGCGTAGGTGTCAATTATGTTGGCGTGCATTTACTACTCGGTTATAATTTGTTTTTCTATGACTATAAACTTGGACACTATAAGATTGTATAATCTCCATTGAATGATAATGAGATAGCATCGATACCTGTTTGGTGGACATAGCCTGAGGTTGGGTGAAAAATGTAAATGACTTTGTTTTATTTGCCATTTGATATGTGTGTTTGTTATGTATTAATTAAAGGTTGTGGTTGTCTAATTAACAAAAACCATAGCAACCGAAGCTCCTCTATTAAGAAAACTAGTCAATAAATGGAAACTAGGGAAACTACAGTGGGATACAATACAAGATTCCCTATTGAAATCGAAGTAGAGGTACAAAATTGAGAAATTAGTCCAAGAGAAATGAAATATCATCTCTTATGATTCTATTGACACTGAGCTAACTTATGAAATGGATACCAAATATAGGTTATTCTTCTAGCAAGGACACCAAGTATTTCAAGAAGATTGATCTTTATTGGCACAACAAAACCATCATAACCCAAGTAATTAAAGAACATGGGATTTAGTAGAAAACCATCTTAGATTGTAAAGATGAAATATTACTCAAGGAAATTTATACCATGGACGAAGTGGAGCAAGATCAAAACCATAAGGATGAGACTCTACTCACAAAGGCCCCTCCCAACCTAGCTTTCATATCTGTTCATTCAACTTTTGAGCTTGAGGAATAGTTACCACACTATCTAATCTTAGTTCTCTTTTCTATTTTTCTTTCTTGTTAAATGTTGAGAGAAGTATATCCTTTATTCTAAACTCTAAAAGAGTTTGTTAGTTGAATGCTTTTCGTTCAAAAACAACATATTTAATTGGTATATGGGTATAACTAGATATCACATATTATATAGTTATAATGAGACTGAACATGTGTCATAATATTTGATATTATTACAAGCATATATATATATGGAGAGAGAGTGTATGATACAAAAGTTTAATTATAAAGTTTATTGAGCAATTTTATTATAATTATTTTTGTAATAATTTATGTATTAAAATGTATATCATATATTTTAATATTGGAGATTGTTATTAATATTATATTATTTTTTATATTATTTTTTAAATTAATATATTTTAATACTAATTAGTTTAGATTTTAATACAGAAGATTAATAAATTTTATTTTATTAATTATTTTAATATCAAAATATTTTTAAAATAAAAAAATTTATATTTATTTCATGTAAGATATTTAAACTTTAGAAATATAAAATGATGGTACTAGAATTAAAGATTTTAACAAGGTATAGAGAAGTTGCTTTCCTATTTAACTATTAAATTGAAGAGTTTGTATATAATTTTTATAGATAAAACTTTATCCTCTATAAAAATATTTAAAATAATATCCATAACATTAAAAAATTCATAAATATTTTTAAAATAAAAATTCCAATCCTTCGAT
>ML783155.1:528533-566113 GCA_009831015.1 Picea engelmannii | reverse complement strand
TCATATTTTAATATTTATATACATCTAATTATTTGGAAGAATGTATATGATACATCTATACGTGATTTGTTTAATGATGACATAACCTTTTTTTTTAACTCCTTTGTTTAGCTTATATGTGCGACTTATTAAGGATGTATGGTGCTTAGGCAAGGTCCTTTATTGGCTTCCTCCACTCTTTGTTGGCCTATGGTTGTCAATTTGGTCCAATTATCCTCTATGGGTATTCGCTTACTATGTGAATCCAATTTTGGACTTTAATCTCTTGCCCATATTTCTTTATATTGGCCATGCCTAAGGTTTGGGAAAGGCTTACCAAACTATTGAAACCTGATATGTGGAGTGGAAGTAGGAGATCATATAGATATTGTAGGGAAAGGTTTGACGTCACTATCACTACCAATCAGTTCAGGAAAGTAAATAAGGTCTCTCTCGATGGTCAATCGCTAATATCCTTATTGGATCTACCGTTGGTCAAGTATTTACCCTTCCTTCTAGTTATGGACAAGAGAGCCTTAAATCTTAGTTCTTGTCTGGAAAAGAATGAGCTTGTCTGGAAAAGAATGAGGTTTTCCAGCAGGACAGGAAGATGACGAAGAAGAGGAAGAAGAGGAATCAGAGGAGGAAAAGATTGCACAGTATGATGAAGAAGAGATTGAAGATGAAGAGGAAGACGAACTTCAATCTCTTGATCTCTCCCATAGTCTTTTGGATGCTTCATTTTTTATCGTCAATCACTTAATTAGGGGTTTACTTGACCAAATATTCTTTAACCTTTCATAGTGATTTCGTGCCAACTGAACCATGACTTCCTTGGGCCATACTGTGTTTGTAAGTCACAATTCATGAAGCAAAGGATGCATTTTAGGAAAAATACATATAATACAAGATGGAAATGATTTGTACTACATTTTTGTACAAAATTATCTCTCCAACAATAGTCTAATGTTCACTTATATATTTGAGGTCATTCCTTTTCCTATTTATATCGCTCCATACCTCTTTGTAAAGTATCTTTGAATCTTCTTTCTTTCTCTCATTATCTTACAGGTACACACTTGGAAATTGGCATCAACTATTGGTCTAGCTTCATAACTCTCGCACACTCTTAGGCTTCTTGTTCTTATCTTTTGTAGCACCATTACAAGGATCTCTTGTTGTTAGCTTTGGCTCCAACCTTAATTGTTTATTAGTCAATCCTAGGGAATCTTCACTGGTTTATCCCTTGTCATACCTTAGATGATTGAACTGCTCTACCTTTGATCCAGATTATTTTGAGGAACGATATGGAGGAATAAATATAAAAAAGATATAACAAATAAATGCATAGAGATATGGAAAGGAACAAAGTAATATAGTAAAACTTAGATTCTATTAATGACTGTCTGAAATACAAAAAATTGTAAAATACAAAAACACACAAGCTAGATAGAATGATGGTAGCTTATCTTTGAGAAGAGATGTGTCAGCTACGCTCATTCGTAAGAAGTTGATTACAATGAGGATCCAAAGGCCTTTTAACATAAAACATAAATGAGAAATCCCTAAACAAAAAAAACCTAACCCTAGGGGATGAAGTGCTAAAGGTCATGTGGGCCCCGATGGGGTAAGTTGGTACATCAACTTCTCAGAGTTGTAACTTTTGCATACAATCTTCATTTTAGATGCATGATAGCTCATTGGAAAGAACTATCCGAGGACTACACATGTTGCAGTCGCACTTTGGCTAAAGCCTATAGTGTGATTGTGCCATGCCCAAAAAACGTTGTTTAGGGCCTCAAAATGATCCCGAAAGTTTAGGACCTGAAAAGTGTAAAAAAAACTACCAAAATGGAAACTGGTCTTTGAGCCAGTGGAATAGGTGGGTGTCCACCAATATCCACCTGTATCATTCCTCCCCCATTACAAAGAAATGGTATCAATTGCATCAAGTTTCTGCATTAGATGAGGAAACTTTTGTTGAATCTGGCCCCTGGTGAGCAACTTTCCCTTATGAATAAACTTCCCTGCTTTGATGACCCAATGGAGTTTGATAGTCTGTTGGCGGGTGTCCTTTGTCTTGGTGTCCATGATACGATCATTTTTCACCTGTTCGATGTAGGAAGGATTGAGTTTTGTAGGGGCCAACTGCTTGGTCGTATCTAAAGTGTCTAAGAGAGGTGGAAAATATGGTGGGAGAAATTCCACATTAAATACCGGGTGTAGGCCAAGGAAAGGAGGAATATTTAATTCAAAAATTGTTCTCACCCATATCCTTGGTGATGGTGTAAGGCTTGTATCAGAGTGGTCAAAACTTTTAGTGGGGTTCTGTGAAGTGCTCTTTCTGCAAATGCCACCAAACCTTATCTCCCACCTCAAATTTGTGTGGTACCCGATGTTGATCGTGGTGTTTCTTGCACTTGGTATTGGATTTCTGCACAATATCATGAAATTGTTGTTGGATGTGTTGGATGTGCTCAACAAATTTGGCTTCCCAATCAGCCTCGGTATGGGCATGGGAGGACTCTTCCTGTGCGACTGAAATGGGAAGAGCTACGTCAATGGGGGCCAATGGTTGGAACCCCAAACACACCTAAAAAGGGTTGTGGTCAATATAGTTGTGGAGGGATTTGTTGTAGCTATGTTGAACATAACTTTACATAAGGAAGGATTCCATCCCATGTGCGTGGATGTTTGGAATTATACATCCTCGGGATATGAACAATCATCATCTTGACTACCTTTTTTCCTCCATCAGCCTGTGGGTGGAAGGGAATCGATTTGGCCAGCTCGGTGTCCATCATCGACCAAAGGATGGAACAAAAAGTTCTCGGGAACCTACTGTGTCGATTAGAGATAATAGTTTGTGGGAGCCCAAAATGAACCCAAACATGTGTGAAGAAGAGATTGGCGGTGGCCTCGGTTGTGATTCTCTTCTTGCAAGGTGCCAAAATTTCCATTTTAGAGAATCGATCGATGACCATGAAGAAAAGTCATTCCCATGCTTGGTCGAAGGAAGACTAGACATGTAGTCCATGGAGATGAACTCCCAAGGCTTATTCAGAGTAGGAAGAGGGGTGTATAGCCCTTATTTCTTGATGGAGGGCTTGGAAATGATGTAGGCAGTGCAGGATCTGATGTACTTGCAAACATCTTATCGAAGATTCGGCCAATGAAAATGATTTTGCAGTACTGCCACTCTCTTTTCCACACCAAAATGTCTCGTTTCCCAACTGTAATGAGCTTCCTAGATCAGATTGGAACATTCGCTTGAAGGAACAAAGAGATGGATTATATGGCATAACAATCCATCCTAGAGATTAAAGTCAAGAGTTTTATTTCTTGTGCTCAATGTATGATTGGAAGTAGCGAAGTCAAAGTCATTATTGTATAAGTGTGGCCATCTGGATGTCTCATGTCCACAAGAGTTAAGAACTATGATTAGCACTGCCACCGAGGGACAAGTGAGGAAATTTGAGACATGGTTGGTGTTACCCTTCTTGTACTTGATATTCATGTGGGATTGTTATAGGTACGTGGACCACTTCTGATGGTGGTCATTTTGTAACATTCCTTGTGTCTGCATGAATTGCAGAGGCCTGTGATCATTGTGGATGATCGTTTCCTTCCCCAAAATGTCATGCTTCCACTATCGACATGCCTGCACAATGGAGTACATCTCTTTGTTGTAGGTGGGGTATCTAAGAACAACAACAGATAAAGTTTCACCGTGATAGGATACCAGATGCCCCTGATGAGTGAGGATTGCACCAATAGCATAATATGAAGCATCTGTCTCAATCTCAAATGGTTGTTGCAAGTTTGGAAAAATGAGGATTGGTGCTTAGCAGAGGTGGAATCTCAAATCCTCGAATTCTTTCTGTTGGGGTGCAGACCACACAAAATTTGCATTTGCGCCATCCTTGATCACCTTTCTTGGTAGGAATGTTTGGTTTTCTTGGTGTTTGAGCTACGATTGATTTCGACTAAGCTGTCGAATCTTCTCGTCATACTTTCTCTATGTCCAACAATGGATGATACTCAAGGAATAGTTTTTTCTTCTTGAGTATAGAATACGTGTCCTCAATTCCGGAACTTTGATCTTTGTATTCGACTAGCTATCGTTCCAAAGGTTGCGTTGTTTCCAGACTATATTTAATATCTTCTCTCGATATTAGATGTGGCAGGGGGGTCGATTTTGTGAGGTCCTATATTTGGATAATCATATTGTCGACTTCATTTCGTTCAGGCTCGACAATCAATGCATCTTGTAGGTTCCCGTGTCGTTCGTTCTGTACCATAATCTTGCAAATTGGTCGTTGATCTGCAACCTTTGTTGGATAATTTATCTTATCCTTGGACTAGTTTCCGATGTGGGAGATGTACGTAAAGATGGTCCAGATTCTTTGTAATCCATACTTTCTGGTTCATCAATCGGTTGATGGATGTTCAACTGTGTGTCACTACATCTATCAGGGGTCATCACGAATGTTGTTATTACTAACTCTGGTCGATCTCTATCTGAATTAGACTCCTCACATGCTCTAATAGGCTGACCCTCCCGGAACATCTTTCTATTCAATTTTTTTTTCCAGTGGTTACGAAGTTCTTCTCTTTTTTGTTGTCTTTTATCTCGTTCTATTTTTTGGATATTTGTGGATTGCTTATGGGATTGCTTCCCTCTTAACGACATTTAGTCTTGGGAAATGCTACTTCTGGTTTTTATGGCATCTCACAATCTTGACCGACCCCACATTATCAACCCAACTTACTCTAAGTCGATATTGTTTGCCACATTTATTTCTTCAAGAAGTAATCCTAGGATTCTCTTGTATCTTTGCACTTTGTGTCAAGAAATGCTTCCCACTTTTCATCTCTTTCTTGGAAGTTGTTATTTGGTAATGGTGTGCCTAATATTGGTCGTTATTCAACGATATCACTGACTCCTTTGTCAAGAAGGAATTTATGAAGAAGTGTTGGAACTGTGCAGAAAAATTCGTCGTGCAATTCGATGTAGAATTTCTCTTTTATTTTGTCAAGGGATGTCTGATCTTCAATGGCTTGTTCTGAAATATAATCTTCAATAATTATTTCGAGCCAGTCATGCAGGTTCAGTATTCCTCTTCTCATCAACTTCAGGCCTAAATTCTTGTTTGGTGTCAATTTACGCATCACCTGGTCTCTGAATGTGCTAAAACAATGCCTCTAGGATAACTTCAAGAAATATTTCATGAGTCTCTGAAAAGAAACATGACCTTTGTTCCGCTAGTGAGAGGTTATTCCTTCTTGTGTATTTTCTAATGTTCTCGATTTTTTGCTCCCACCACTCATGTATATCTTGTTGAGTTAGCATTTATGTATACTTCTACATGCCCAAGTTCAGTACTACTGAAAACAAAACCAATGTTGTAATCTAGGCGATACACGCATACACATAGGCATATATAGATACATACACAAGTAATGAGATCCCAAAGAAAAGTCCTTTTATTATATGATAGAAGGTACAACACAATTACATATAAACTCTCACATTAAGCTATATGATCCTTCATGTGATTATCTATTAACATAAAGTTGTAACTACTTAATTGCCTGGGTCGATCGGTTAACAAAGACTTTGACCGACTTCTACTTTTAACTCCGTCGATCGACCGACAAGTTCTAAGTCAACCATTGGGTCTAGTCGACTAGCCCCTACAACACTTCCTTTTTGTTGGTTCTTGTGAGTATTAAGGAGAAATGTTTGTTTTTCAAATATTTCTTATTCTTTTTTCTTTTTTAAATAAGAAAAGAAAAAGAAAAATAGAAAGTAAGCTTTGTGTTTCTTCTTCAACCCTTGCCATTATTTCAATGGAGAGAAAAAAAAAATATAGTGTGATTTCTTCTTCTTATAGTGATTGTTAGTTTTTAGTTTGCATTTGCATACTTGAAAACAAAAAAGATTTTGTTTCTATAGTTTTGATGAAAATAATTCCAAAATCTTGCTAGTTGTCTTGCATTTGAAAGTTGCATCAATGAGTGCATTTAATTTAAAAGAAAAAGTTGCATTATTTGCATATAAAAAATAAATAATTTTCATTTGTTTAATTATGAAGCATTGTTTACACTCATATTTTTAGTGAAGAAATGCATTTTTCATTTGTGTTCTTAATTTTTTTTCTATTGATTCCACCAAAAAATCATTTAGTTTCACTCGTTACCCTTCTAAGTAAATAACAATCCCTATAAAATGAACACTAACTAAAATCAACTAGACATTTTTCTTTTCCTTGGGTAAACAAACTACTCTAGGCTGGGGCCTTGGTTCATGTTGGAGAGTTAATTTCTACAAGGCCAAAGAAAAAAATTAGGAATCTGAGATAGCGAGAAAAAAATTGATTGTCGTATAGGTGTGGCTGATAAAATCTTCCCACACATGAGCTAAGCATGAGGTCACATGAGGAAGATCCGAGGAGATAACCCCTTAGAATATTGATTGAACGTAGTGGAGAGATCATATTTTGGGGTTTTTGTTGTTGCCCTTACCTCTATGAGAGGTGGCGCTTTTGAAGCTTCGATATTTTTTTACCCTACCCATATGTTCGATCCCAAATGTTGATTGTTCCCATCGACACTGACTGTAAGTCAGTACCTATAGTTTCTTTGCCTAGGTATCTCAGTGGTGACTGGAGGGGGTTTTTCGTGGTACCTGAGGTAGATGTGGTATCACACTTTTCAGTACTACTGGAGGGTTTTCCTTGAAGCGAGTGTACTTGCATCAGATAAGGTTGGTTAGTGGAGGTCATGGTAACTGCTTCTCACTCCTTCGTTTGTTGGTTCATAGGACTTAATCAACCCATGCCTTCGTCTAAAAGGTCATTTCCTCACTTTTTTACTATTGCGATATGAGGACCTAATCCACCTGAGTCGGGATATTAGCAATGTTTTCTGTGAATGTTTCTACTTTTAGGGATTTTCTAGTGGTGTTTTCTGCAATCATAGATTGTGTAGGAAGGTGTGTTGGTAGTCACCTCGAGATGATAACAACTCAAAGTAGTTTATCAATCACCTCATTGATCTAGGATAATTCAAGGTCTCCCACCTAAACAAGTGGGAGAGAATCCTCCACTTCCTCCCTTGAGGCGTCGACTTGATCAAACTATCAAGGCCATAGAAATGGAACCTATAGAAGCTAAATATTTTTCTCTTGAGGTTGTAAGAATATTAGATCTTGAAGAAAAATACTTCACTCATCCGTTCAATCCTCCCTTAACTAGAACCAATAGTATAGTTATTTCAGAAATTCTGGCTCCAAGGTCATACTTCATTAACAATCTCTCCCTTTGGTGAGTTGTAATGTAAGGCACTACATAAGTGTCTGGGTCAGGGGTCCCTGCAACCCCCACATCGGTAATCATAACTGAAGGAATATTTCCTTTTGGTTTCTCTAACCAAATGACTAATGTGGTTCAATCCACAATAGCCACATCATTGAACAACTCTACTTTGCTAATTTCTGGGTCCACTCAACCTTTGGGTGTGGCCTCGTCATTACCTTTGATAACTAACACATTTTCTTTTGGTATGTCATTGGCGAGCATGCATAATGTATTGACTAGTTTTCAGTCGATTTACCAATCTACTAACGTTGGTATGGGGAGTTCTTCGACTCTCTACCAAGATTTTCCTTGGGGCAGAGGCCACATTCCTTCTTCGTTACCCTCTCTTGGGAGTGGGTTTTTATCGTATTCAGGCCCTAATCCCTTCATGGGATGGGGTGGTCCTATGGGAAACATATTTCAATCCATTGTCATGTTGTCTTCTTCGACCCCATTCATGATCTTATATGGTGGGTTCATAAGTAATCATTTTACCTCCTCTGCAGTGTCGACAGGGAGAAGCCCATTCCAAGGCTAGTGGAATCCCATGTAAGGTTCATTCTTTTCGTAAGAGATTTTATTAAGGGGGAACCCCTTTCCTGGTCATAATATCCCCATGCAAGGATTTTTTCCTTGGAAAGGAGTGTCAACAAGGGAAATCCTACTTTTTCATTTGGGAACCATATGGGTGGAGTTTTTCCTCCATTTAGCTAGTGCCAACGAGGTTTCGTGCAAATATTTGGCCCATCTACAAGCTCTTCCTGGAAAACTCGTGTTATCACTGAAATTTCATCCGCAAATGGTTACAGGAATACAGAATCTTCAAACAACTATGAGTCCACCCATGGACGAAAATTTCCAAAAAAGCATTTCCATAAGGTCCAAAACTATACAACCAGTTATAAAATCAAGATGTGCTATGACTGCACAGGGCGTGCGCACACATGTGCCATCAATAAACGTAGGAAAAGCGCACATCCGCATGATGCGTGACTGTGGATGATAAAATCTGTGCACACCTGAGAACAACGGATTTATGATGTTGGTCGACCTCCCACCCACTTCTAGTTTAGCTTCCAAGTCGATTTGACATCCAAATCTCGGCTGGATCCAGCTGGGTGGCTGGTCAAAGACCTAAAGGTGCCCTAAACAACCCCTTTTCACACTAAAAGATGGTTGCACAATACCTCAAAGTGGTGCTATAAAACAAGGCCATGGGTGCACTACATTTTCAAGGTTATGTTGCTGCTATTCTCTTAGGGAAACCTTGTTGGCATATTTATTATGGGAAGACAGAAGGCAGAGTATTTGTTTTTCATTGATGGCAAGCTCAGCCTGACGATGATGAACAAGAGAAAGTGGCAAGACCAGCAGTGCAACGATGATCGCATGGCAATATCAGAAGCATAAACTCCATTTCATAGTTTTGGATACCGAGAGTTGGAGGAGTCAAGGAAGCAACTCACGACAGAAAATTTCGAAATGTGAAACCACGACTTAATCTCCATTTCAAAGTTTCAAATACTAGGAGTTGGAGGTGTCAAGGACACTCATGACAAGAATGATGAAATCACAAAATGTGAAATATCAGAGCATCAACAAAGACTCCATTTCAGAGTTTCTCATACCGGGAAATCAAAGATCAAAGGAACTTTAACCTTTGAAGTAGCGAACCCCAAAATCCTGAAACAGACATGACAAAGGCCCGTGAAATTTTGAAATCACGATAAAATCTGGACCGTTGGGTCCATAGGACAAGTGGTGAAAGATTATCATTTCGCTGACTGGAAATTCAAAGGAACCGGGTTCCCTAACCTCTCGAACTCACGATATGCAAAATTGTGAAATAATCCTAGTAGTTGGATCAAGGAAAAATCTGCACCATCAGACCTAGGAGGTGAATGTGGCAGACCATGTCAGCAAGGACAGGTGGCAGCCTAAGTCAGAAAGGACACGTGGCACAATCATATAAGGATAAGTGTCAAGTTGATTTGGCATTTCAGGAACCTGGAAATCACAATTATGAGTGACATGTGGCAGACACATGGATCATGACACATCATCGAGTGACATCATTCCATAAATTTAGTTTCGGGAGTTTTATCATCAACTCTCCCCCAAAGTCCTGAAAGATGAAGTTCTGGGGCGGAGGATAGTTGTCTGATCACGATGGATCGTGTACCGTTGATCTGAAGAGAAAAGCACTCAAATGATTAGCGAGTAGTCATAGGTTGTGGTCACATCGTCGAGAGTTGGAGGAAGGTGCTAACAACTAAAATCCATTTCGGAGATTGCGACTTGGAGAGTCGAGATGCCTCGCAATAGGAATTCACGACATGCGAAATCGCGAAATGCTGAAATGCGAAAAACACCTTTTGGTGTAGGCTATGGTCATCGTCAGTGTTCATGTGAGAGGTAGGAGCTAGCACCAAGCTAAGCCCCTTTTCGACAATCGTAACATGAAGAGTCGAGACTCTTCACCACAGGAATGCCGAAATGACGAAATGTCGAAAAGTGAAATGGCAAAATCAACGCGAGACCCTGTGCTTGTAATCCAATGGTGTTGGATACTTGGAAATCTGATCGAAGGGCTATTGTTGCTCTTCATGATTAATTGTTTAGTTATTATTCAGTTAGCAGAACGGAAACATGGTTCTTGGATGGTTGGCGTTTCATTTGCTAAAGCATTGTTATAGGGATTTGAGGGGTAACTGAAGGGGTTGTAGTGTATAAAAGAAACACGCAGTGACTATGTGTGGTTGATCATTCTGAATGAAAAACAAGTTGAACTGTAAGAAAGGGAAAATTACAGTATGCGCAGTGTGAGACCGACAGTATGCGCAGTGTGAGATAAAACTCAGAGATGAGTAAGAGATGAGGAATAGACAGAAGCAAGAGTAGAATTGTAGAACATATTGAAGCAGAGAAGAATTGCAGAACAGACAGAAGAAGAGAAGAATTGCATAACAGTTAGAAGCAGACCATATTTACAGAACAGAGAAGAAGTGGTAAGAATCGATTTATCTATGTTGTTGGTTATTCAATCATATATTTATAATCAGGGAGGTAGGGTGGTGCTAGGGAGGACTGTGGTCCCCTGATATTTGAGTTGGTGCTTGAATATTGGGAGTTGTAGCTTCCATCTAGTTGTGGATAGAAAATAGGGTGGCAGGGTGGTGCTTGGGAAAACACAGAGTTTTCTATATGCAAGTTGGTGCTTGTATAAGTGGAAGTAGGTGCTTCCATCTAGTCAGTGCTGGAACACTCAGGGAGTTGGTGCTTCCTTCTAGTGGGTTCTAGAGAAACCAAAGAGTTGGTGCTCTCAAACAAGTTGGTTCTTGTATAAGTGGAAGTAGGTGCTTCCATCCAGTCAGTACTAGAACACTCAGGGAGTTGGTGCTTCCTTCTAGTCGATGCTAGATAAACCAGATAGTTGGTGCTCTCAAGAAGTTGGAGCTTGTAAAACAAAGGTAGTAGCCTCACTTTGAGTTAGTGCTCAAACATAGATGATGTACATAACTTGAAAGACTACCTATCATTTCAAAGAAGAAGGGGTTTTCTTCCTTTATGGGGTTCCTCGTGAAAATATGTCTCTGTGTATCTCTTATGTGTGATTGATGCTCATTATTTATGTTGTTCATATTATGTATAATATTGATGGTCACTTGATGAAATATTAAAAATGGCTTAATAGACTTAATATNCCCCCCCCCCTCTTACTTGTCTTAGTAATTTCAACAATTGGTATCAGAGCGGGTTCCTTTTATCTAAAGGTATATCTATAAGCTTAAACTTGACAAGTCATGAAGGGACTTCAGCCACTAAGCCTCCTCTATTTGATGGAACAAATTTTTCCTTTTGTAAGGTTAGAATGAGAACATACCTAATGGCCTTAGGTGTTGATGTTTGGGATGTAGTAGAGATTGGATACATAAAGCCTGTTGTGCTAGCTTCCAAGGATGATAAGTTAGAATTTAACTTTAATTCTAAGGGAATGAATGCTCTCTTGAATGGACTTGCAAAAGTTGAGTTTGTAAAGGTGATGCATCTCCAAACTGCCAAAGAAATGTGGGATAAACTTATTAGAAGCTATGAAGGAAATGAGAAAGTAAAAGATGCCAAACTTCAAACATATAGATTGAAATTTGAACAACTAAAGATGAATGAAGATGAAATAGTTAGCAAGTATTTTTTAAGAGTTGAAGAGTTTGTGCATGCCATGAAGGGTCTTGGTGAGAAATTTGAAGAATCATTCTTAGTTCAGAAGATTTTAAGATCTCTGCTTGATAAATTTAATCCAAAAGTCTCTGCAATAGAAGAACTAAATGATCTTAAAACTCTGTCCATTGATCAACTCCTAGGAACTCTAACTACATATGAAATTAGAATTAGAAAAGATAAATCCATTACTAGAGAAACATCTTTTAAAGCAGACAAGAATATCAATTCAAAATTAGATGATATTGAGGCAAAATTTGTGAGAAGGTTAAAGAACGGATCAGGAAAATATCAAGGCAAAATCCCCTTCAAATGTTTTAACTATGGTAAGATAGGTCATTTTGCATCTAAGTGTCCTCATCAAAAAAAGGACCAGAACTCTAATGATGAAAAAAAATAAAAATTTAAGAAATATAGTAAAAAGAAAAGTTTGTGTGCAAACAATGATGACTCCTCAGAAGACATAGATAGTGATTCATCCTCTGAAGACAAAGTGAACAATTTTGTGATTATGTCCATGGGAGATATTGATAATGAAAAATTAGGAAGTGAAATGGATGATGAAGAAGCTGTGGTGGATATGGAAGGTGAATTAATCAGTGCCTTGGAAGAAATTGACAGACTTAGATGTAAGAAGAGAAAACAAAAACAATTGTTGATGCAGTTTAAAATGAATGATAAAAAACCCGATGAAGAATTTGCTCTACTAAAAGTGGAGTTAGAAGAGGCAAAGAAAATAGAAGACATTTTGAAACAACAATTATCAGAGAAGAAATCAAAGTGTGAAGCCTTAGAAGAAGAGATAGTAAAAACCACAAAAGAAATGGAGAAGTTTAAGGCATTGTATCACCAAAATCTGTCGAGTATTAAAGCCTCAGAATAATTAAATTCCATTCTAAATCAGCAAAGGAATCCAAATTTGAAAGCTAGCTTGGGCTATGAAGAAGGATCAAGTAGTAATCATTCAAGTAATACAGAACCCATCAAGTTTGTCAAATCCTCAAACATTGACAATAGTCACTCTGCAGAAACAAAGAAAGAGAATCAACCACCAAGGAATGAAAGAAAAAATACCAGAACCGAATCTCTAGATCAGAGAGATTATCAGCATGAAAGAAATCAACCTCCTCAAAGAAGACGGATTTTTTCAAGGTACAAATGTTTTTTCTATGGTTATTGTTTTTTCTGCTCTAATTTTTGTCACAAAGCTATAAACTGTTCTATAAGATTTAGATATGAACAATCAAGATATTCAACGAATAACCATCTTCCACAACAAAGATCGAGACAACAATCGCTATGATCTTCTATTCAGTGAACCGTAATGTTATATCGAGCATAACAATCGCTATGATCTTCTATTCAGTGAACCAGAATGTTACATCTACCGTAATTATGGACATAAAGTTGCATATTGTCGATTAACAAATTACAGCTAGATTTAATCCCCATTGTTGAAAATGTCAAGGTTTGGAAGAAGAAAGTAGATGACAAGTGTAGACTAGTGTTATCAGCCCAAAAACAAAAAGAATTCCTGGTATATTGACAGTGGATTTTCCAAACATATGACTGGAGACAAAAGTAAGTTTCTAACTTTAAGTGAAAACAAATTAGGGAATGTAACTTTTGGAAATGATGCACCAGGAAAAATAAAAGGTAAAGGAATGGTAAGCCTGAGTAATGGCAAAGGAAAATCTCAAGATGTGTTGTTTGTAGATGGTCTGAAACATAATCTACTAAGTGTCAGTCAAGTTTGTGACAAAGGATGTGAAGTTGTTTTTACTTCTAAAGACTGTAAAATAAAATCTTTGAGTTCAAGACAATTGGTTGCAAAAGGGATAAGAACAGAAAACAATGTTTATGTGTTAAATGAAGAAAAAGAAGAATCCCACTTAAGAAAATATGATGAAAGTTGGTTGTGGCATAGGAGACTTGGACACCTAAATTTTCATCATATAATCAAGCTTATAAACAATGGGGCGGTAAAATATCTTTCGAAGATATCGAAGCCATATGACTCTGTTTATAAACCTTGTCATATATGAGAGCTTACTCACACTCAATTCAAATCTAAAAAATTTCCTTCAACATAAAAACCTCTCCAGTTAGTACATATGGATTTATGTGGACCATCGAGAAAAGAAGGTACAGGAAAAGAAAACTATTTTATTTTGATTATTGATGATTATTCTAGACTAACGTGGGTTTCCTTTTTGAAGGAAAAATCTGAAGCATTTGAAAAATTCAAAGTGTTTAAGGCTCTAACTAAGAATCAAGCAGGAAAAATATTGAAGGCAGTAAGGTCTGATAGAGGAGGAGAGTTTAGTTCATGGAACTTCAAAGAGTTATGTGATAAACATGTGATCAAATGAGAATACACTATTCCAAGAACTCCACAGCAAAATGGAGTTGTTGAGAGGAAGAATAGATCAATACAACAAATGGAAAGATCAATGATGAATGAAAGGAACATACCTCAGACATATCAGGTAGAAGCAATTCACACAGCTACTCATATCCTTAACAAAGCACATCTCAGACCACACAGTGACAAGACTCCTTATGAACTATGGTTTGGAAGACCTGCTTCAATCAAGCATTTTAAGGTCTTTGAGAGTAAATGTTATATCAAGAACAATGACGAAAATATTGGCAAATATGATGACAGGGATGATGAAGGTATCTTCTTGGGTTATGCTACAAACAGTAAAGGATACAAATGTTACAATAAGAGAATGCATAAACTGGTTGATTGTATAGACATAAAAGTTGATGAAGAAATCCCAGTCAAAAATGTAAGCAGTGTTGATCCAAGCAAAAAACATATAGTTGAATACGAAGATGAATAGGTCCAAGGATCAGAAAGAGAAGAATCTGAATCAGAGGAAGATACAAATACTCCGACTGACACAAATCAGCAGAAAGAAACAAAATCACCTCTCAGAATTGTTAGAAAGAATATCCTAAAAATTAGACAATTGAAGATATAAATAAAGGAGTTCAGACAAGAAGGAAATTGATTAAAGACTCAGAACAATCTCATGTTGCTTTTTTATCTATAAATAAACCAAAATATTTTTTATGAAGCCATCTAGCATGATGATTGGATTAGAGCTATGAATGAAGAGCTTGATCAGATTGAGAAGAACAATACTTGGGAGCTTGTCCCTAGACTTGAAGATAAGAATGTAATAGGTTCCAAATGGGTGTTTAAGAATAAAATGAATGAAAAAGGACAAGTTGTTAGAAATAAAGCCAGATTGGTCTGTAAAGGGTATGCACAAGTTGAAGGTCAGGACTTTGATGAAAGTTTTTCACCAGTGGAAAGATTGGAGGCCATCAAAATGTTCCTTGCATATTCATGTCATAAGAACTTTAAAGTGTATCAGATGGATGTTAAGTCAACTTTTCTTAATGGAGATATAGAGGAAGAAGTATATATGGAGCAACCTAAAGGATTCTAATTGAAAGATAATCCTAATTATGTTTGCAAGCTAAAGAAGGCCTTATATGGACTGAAATAAGCACCAGGAGCTTGCTATTATAGAATGGACAAATTTTTACAAGACAAAGGGTTCAAGAAATGTATTGTTGACAACAATCTCTACATTAAGTCTGAAGGTGATAATTTACTAGTTGTTTTGGTTTATGTATATGATATTACTTTTGGTTGTACTAATGAATCATCTATCCAGTGGTTTGCTAACTCTATGAAAATAGAGTTTGAGATGTCCATGATAGGAGAAATATCATATTTTATTGGTTTACAAGTAAATCAGAGTTTTGCAGGAATATTTATCTCTCAAGAAAAATATTTGAAAGAGATGTTGAAGAAATTTTAGATGGAGGATTCCTCTCCTGTTAGTACACCTATGGTGGTTGGTTGCAAGCTTAGTAAAGATGATATGTCACCCGATGTTGATCAAAGGACATACTGATCAATGATAGGTAGTATTTTGTACATCACAGCTTCCCGTCCTGATATAATGCAAGTTGTTGGAATGGTAGGTCACTATCAGTCTTCTCCTAAACAAAGTCATATAGTAGTAGTAAAAAGGATATTCAAGTACATGAAGGGCACAATGAATTACGGTCTGTGGTATCCCATAAATCAGAACTTTTAGTTAACTGCTTATTCAGATGTCGATTGGGAAAACTGTGTTGATGAGAGAAAAAACACCAGTGGAGGAGCATTCTTCCTAGGTGACTCATTAGTAGCATGGATTAGTAAAAAGCAAGGATCCATTTCATTATCAACTACAGAGGCATAATACATTGTTGTTGCTACTTGCTACACACAAATTTTATGGATGATACAAACTCTTGCAGATTTGAAGGTAACTTACACTTATCCCATTCTACTTCACTGTGATAACACCAGTGCCATCAGTCTCTCTAAGAATCCCGTACTTCATTCAAAATCTAAGCACATACCAATAAAATACCATTTTCTCAGAGAACAAGTTACAAACAGAATTGTTCAAGTGAATTATATTCCTTCCACAGAACATATAGTTGATAACTTTACTAAACCATTAGCAGCGACCCTTTTGGATATCTTCATCAAAAGTTGGGGGTTATAACTTCCTTCATCTAATCTGTTCACCTGATCAGGGGGAGTACTTATCGAATATATGTTGTATTTCTAAGTTGCTCATAGTTGACAGGGGGAGTATGTACTGCAACATCTCAGGGGAAGTGTGTTTCTTCTTTAACATTGATGTCAAAGGGGGAGAAAGTGTAATGGTAAGGATTCTATGAATAGTCTCTTCAAGGTTTCCATCAATGCCAAAGGGGGATATTGTTGGCATATTTATTATGGATAGACAGAAGGAAAAGTATTTGTTTTTCATTGATGGCAAGCTCAGCCCGACGATGACAAACAAGAGAAAGTGGAAAGACTAGCAGCGCAACGATGATCGCATGGAAAGATCAGAAGTGTAAACTCCATTTCATAGTTTCGGATATCGGGAGTTGGAGGAGTCAAGGAAGCAACCCATGGCAGAAAATCGCGAAATGTGAAACCACGACTTAATCTCTATTTCGGAGTTTCGGATACCAAGAGTTGGAGGTGTCAAGGACACTCACGACAAGAATGATGAAATCATGAAATGTGAAAGATTAGAGCATCAACAAAGACTCCATTTCAGATTTTTGCATACCGGGAAATCAAAGATCAAAGGAAATTTAAACTTTGAAGTAGCGAACCCTAAAATCCCGAAACAAACACGAGGAAGGCCCGTGAAGTTTTGAAATCATGATAAGATCTGGACCGTTGGGTCCATAGGACACGTGGTGAAAGATCATCATTTTGCTGACTAGAAAGTCAAAGGAATGGGGTTCCCTAACCTCTTGAACTCACAATATGCAAAATTTTGAAATAATCCTAGTCATTGGATCGAGGACAAATATGCACTGTCAGACCCAGGAGGTGAATGTGGTAGACCATGTCAGCAAGGACAGGTGGCAACCTACGTTAGAAAGTACACGTGGAACAATCATATAAGGACAAGTGTCAAGTTGATTTGGCATTTCAGGAACCTGGAAATCACAATTCCGAGTGACACGTGGCAGACACATGGATCACGACACGTCATAGAGTGATGTCATTCCAAGAATTTAGTTTCAGTATTTTTATCATCAACTCTCCCCCAAAGTCCCGAAATATGAAGTTATGGGGTGAAGGCTGGTTGTCCGATCACCACGGATTGTGGATCATTGATTTAAAGAGTGAAGCACTCAAATGTTTAGCAAGTGGTCATAGGTTGTGGTCACATCGTCGAGATTTGGAGGAAGGTGCTAACAACTAAACTCCATTTCGGAGATTGCGACTTGGAGAGTTGAGATTCCTCGCAACAGGAATTCGCGACATGCGAAATAACAAAATGCCAAAATGCAAAAAACACCTTTTGGTGTAGGTTGTGGTCACCGTCAGTGGTCATGTGAGAGGGAGGAGCTAGCACCAAGCTATGCTCCTTTTCAGCAATCGTAACATGAAGAGTGGAGACTCTTCACCACAGGAATGTTGAAATGTCAAAATGTGAAATGGCGAAATAAACGCGAGACCCTATGCTTGTAATCCAATGGTGTTGGATACTTGGAAATTTAATCAAAGGGCTATTGTTTCTCTTCATGATTAATTGTTCAGTTATGATTCAGTTATGAGAACCAAATAATGGTTCTTGGACGGTTGGCATTTCAGTTGCTGAAGCGTTGTTCTAGGGATTTGAGGGGTAACTGAAGGGTTTGTAGTGTATAAAAGAAACACACAGTGACTGTGTCTGGTTGGTCATTTTGAATGAAAAATGAGTTGAACTGTAAGAAAGGGAAAATTACAATATGCACAGTGTGAGACCGACAATATGCACAGTGTGAGATAAAACTCAGAGATGAGTAATAGATGAGGAATAGAAAGAAGTAGGAGAAAAATTGCAGAACATCTTGAAGCAGAGCAGAATTGCAGAACAAACAGAGGAAGAGAAGAATTGCAGAACAATTAGAAGCAGACCAGATTTACAGAACAGAGAAGAAGTGGTAAGAATCGATTTATCTGTGTTATTGGTTATTCAATCACTTGTTTATAATCAGGGAGGTAGGGTGGTGCTAGGGAGGACTGTGGTCCTCTAATATTCAAGTTGGTTCTTGAATATTGGGAGTTGTAGCTTCCATCTAGTTGTGGCTATAAAACAGGGTGGCAGGGTGGTGCTTGGGAAAACACAGATTTTTCTATATGCAAGTTGGTGCTTGTATAAGTGGAAGTAGGTGATTCCATACAATCAGTGATGGAACATTCAAGGAGTTGGTGCTTGCTTCTAGTGGGTTCTAGAGAAACCAAAGAGTTGGTGTTCTCAAACAAGTTGGTGCTTGTATAAGTGGAAGTAGGTGCTTCCATCCAGTCAGTGCTGGAACACTTGGGGAGTTGGTGCTTCCTTCTAGTCGGTGCTAGAGAAACTAGTGAGTTTGTGCTCTCAACAAGTTAGAGCTTGTAAAACATAGGTAGTAGCCTCACTTTGAGTTGGTTCTCAAACATAGATGATGTACAGAACTTAAAAGATTGCCTATCATTTCGAAGAAGAAGAGATTTTCTCCCTTTGTGGGTTTCCTCGTGAAAATCTGTCTCTGTGTATATCTTATGTGTGATTGATGCTCATTATTTATGTTGTTCATATTATGTATAATATTGATGGTCACTTGATGAAAGATTAAAAATGGCTTAATAGACTTAATATTGTTTAAGCAGAGTAACAACTGATTCACCCCCCCCTCTCAGTTGTCTTAGTAATTTCAACAAACCTCTTTTCTTATCAAGAGCATACTAGCACCATTCCATTTGGGCAATCCACATCAGCTTTTGAGTGGGTTAGCTTGGGATTATTTCACCATTTCTTTCAAGTTTCCAAGTTGTAAGAAGAGCTCAATATTGGGGGTCGAAGAGCCCTCCCTTGGAGGAATAAGGAACCTAAAGTCCCCTTTATCTTTGGTGTTTTATTTTCACTAATACAATCCTTTCCATTGGTGACAGGAGTCTTGTTTGTTTCTTGTTCTTATGTCCTTATGCACAATAGTTTAGTTGTTTTTTCCTTTCCTAGTTTAAGTCTTAGCTTAGTCTTTTATGTTTATTCTTCTAACCCTTTCCTTTACTCTTGTCTTTCTTAGCTAACCCAACTAAGCTTGTAAGAACCTTTGTTTTTCTCATTTAGGTGACAAAAGAGGTGCAACAGATTGACGACTCCACTAGGGAAAGGTATCAATTTCCTACCCCATTTGGATTATTTTATCTCTTCTTTTTACTTAATTAATCTGCAGGTACCATAACCGGCCCAAGCCGACCTGCAAAAAATCAAATTCAAAGTTGAGTTGGGAGAATTCCATCCGGGATTTTCTTCACGGTCGTGTGGCAGTTGTGCGCGGGTTTATTGGCCCACAGTCGCACATCGTGCACATGTGCACCAAAAACAATGCATTACTCTGCGCCTTTTGTGCACCTACACTCAAAAATCTTTTTCATTTCATGCATTGGCGCTCAGAGCGCCTCTGTCTAGTATGAAACCCACGCACCTGTGCAAAAAACACACATTGTAATCTTTTTATGATCTGTTGAGGGCCCATAATATTCTTAAAGATGATTCCATGCATGTTGTAATTTTCACCACACTTACATTCCCTCTCATATAAAGGGATTAGTCAAAACACATAGGCACTTAGGGGTTAAAAATCATTATTTTTCCTCTTTTTTCTTTTTATTTCGCCACATGGATGGCTTGCTTTAACTAAAAGTTGGAATCATTCTGCATCACATATAAAACTTGCATTGGGACTAGAAGTTGGATATCAAATGTTGAGTATGCTCTTCTCTCGTGCTCCAAAGCGATCTTGAGAATCAGAAAGAGGTTGAAAGGCAATTTCGTCTCCACTAAAAAGATAAAATCTTTAGGAGAGGACAATAGCCCCCTCGAGACTCCTCTTAGTTTATTTTTCTAACACATCTCAAGATTGTAACGGGCCCGTACATGCCCACGTGCTACAAAGATAAGATAGTGTTGAAATTTACTTTCTTAGATTAAATCACTAGGGAAGTTTAAAGGTTTTGTAATGGGCCCATGCATGCCCACATGATCACAATCTAGAATAGTTTCAAATCTTTATTAGATTAAATCACATTAGGGAGTTAAAGGAATAGTAAAGGACCCACATGTCTACATGCTAGCTTCCTAGGGACTTTGAATTCCGCAAGGTTGTACCAATGACATTTAGTTAAATAGGTAATCAAAGACTTGTAAGGACCAAGCGAAGTCCACATGCAACAAGGGGACACCTAATTCATTAAAAAATTGGCACGCTTTCACTCATTCACACACAAAAGTCACTTCTCACTCACATAGTCTTCATCTCGAAACGTGGAGGTTGAAGTAAGTTTCCTCCAAAGGGATTCCGAAACACCCCACCATTTTGTTGACAAAACTATCAACTCCCAATTAATTTTAATGAGATTGGCTCACACCCCCAATCTCTCAAACAACCACATCTAAAATTTTTCTAAAAACTCACTAAGTTTTCCTCCACAGGAGGTGCCAAATAAATCTTTTATTCTAGGTAGGATTTCGGGGATAGGCATCCAAATAACTCCCCTTTATCTGGTTCTCACATTTTCAAAACAATAGAAGCTGTCAAATAGGGAACTTTAAATCCTCCAAGTCAAGTGTTCCTAACACCATAAGGCAGGGAGATACCCGTGAAGGGTTGAAGTTCGAGGTTTGGTTGTTCTATGCATCCCCCCTTGAGGCACCCACCTCTTGGATGGGATCCAACCCATGACCCATTTCTTAGGCCGGAAATCTAAATGTCGCACTTTGGCCGAGGTACCTAGTGACCAAATTTTTGGACATCTACCAAGGTGGCAATTGTGGGCTACAATTGCACCTTGATCGGATTTTGTGTGGCTATTGGAAAATATCGTTAGTTCTTTCGGGATATGCCCCCTCTACCACTCATTATAACTGATTTCTTCATCCTTCACTAGTTTCTCTTCCTGTGGCTTCAGACCCCACTATCGAGTGTTATTGTAAGGTCCAGTGCTATTTTGAGAGGAAGGATGTTACGTCTTTTAGGACACGAGCATTTGTTTTCTTTGTTCCCTCATGTGGACAAAATCCACCTATCCACATATATGCTTCTTTATCAAAATACTTTATGTATGATGCACTTCTGATTACATTTGATTTGGATATATATCGTGTAAAGTTCAAAAATTGCAGTAAAGTCTCTTGTTTATTTATTTCTCTCACCACCATTCACACACATTCACTTAGCTAGTTGGACATCATAGGGGACCTACAAAACCCCCATTGTTCCAGACACTTGCTAAACCTCCCTCCTATTCTAGGGGGAGTTCATAGTCTTGCCAACTCATCGACTCCACCTTCTCACACTCCTATGAGTGCCACTATCTTGGGATCAACTTTGCTTGGTTCCACCTTACTTGGGTCCAATTCCCAAGGTCCACCTTCCACTCTCTCTCCTTTACATGGAAGCGAGGGGCCAACTTCCTCTCAAGGGGGAAGTACAAACCCACCTAGTCCCCTCTAAGGGTCAGGTACTCAGAACACTCACACTATGGCTGGAACTAATCCTACACCACCCCCGCATATGGCATATTTATCCTCCCTCAACATAATGGATCTAACTAAACTCACCAATGATCCCATATTGCATAACCCTGCATGGCCTGCAATGCCTACCAAACTCCCTTCAAACATCCCCAAGTTTGAAGGAAAAGTAGGAGATGATCCTGCCAACCATATCATGAAATTTCACCTATGGTGTTCTTCGAACAACATCATGGATGATTCCATCTAATTAAGGTTATTTCAACATACACTCACTGTCCCATCTGCCAAATGGTATTTCAAAGAAAAATCCAGGTCCCATGCGACTTTTGAATCCTTGGCCAAAGCATTTTTGACATTCTTTCAATTACCCATTCATCATGACAATGGCCTTGAACTACTCTCAAATTTCAAACAAACTGCCTCGATACATATTGTCTACCACATCCACGAATGGCATCGAAGACGTAGCCTCTGCAAAGATTATGCTACCCCCCAACAGTGTCTCAATTGGTTCCTCAAATCACTTGTTTCCCTCCTTGCCAAATATGTGGCCACCACCTTCCCCCAAACCGAAGAAGAAGCCATTAGCAAGACCCAACAGTTTGAACTCATCTATGCCCAGTCTGGATACCTATACATGGTACTCTCAAATGCCCCAAAACCCATGCCATTTGGCCACGAAAAACCAGGGATGTCTCACTCAGCAGACAAATTGATTGGTAACACTACACACCACAACCGATTTCCTCAACAACCACCCATGTATGGTTCACCTCAATATCCGTCGGCATATGGAGGAATCCCTTATTATCCTCCTCCACCTTATCAACAACCATACCTTGTTTCCCTAACTCTACCCATAAGTGGACCCCCATCAGAACCCCTAAACCACCCACCTATCCAACCAAGTGTCGGTACTCCCTCTACCTCGGCCTATACCCTAAGCACTAGTGAAAGGCCCATGCCCTCCTATGTACCTTATGGAGCATCGCCTCAACATAATCCGTACTCTCCATTTTCTGCCCCCCCACAACCTATGGCTCAACCACAAGGACCACCACACGTTGGGGTTAATTTTGTTCAACCCTCTCCCATTAAGAAATATCAAAATTTTGAACAACTGAACATGAAAAATCCACCCCATCAATCGAATATTTCCAGAAAGAAAGGAAAAAATCAGAACAATAATAATCTGGGACCAAGAGGAAACCAGAACCAACCCCAATAGAACTAGTTTGTCGGGGGCAACCGAAACTAGGGGAATCAAAACCCCCAAGGGGGAAATAATAACAAACGTCAAGGAAGTAACAACAAAAATGTTAGGACCATCTTCCCTTGTGCCCTTTGCGGTTATTTTGGTCACTATACTCACCATTTCCCCCAAATCCCTGACTTTAAATGGATGAAAGATTATGTGAATGGACCATGTCCCTCAGCACCGCCTACACCTCAGTAGGCCCCACAACCATATGTACAACAACCCCCTCCCCCAGCTGTACTACAAAACCCCATCCCACACCAAGGGGTCATAAATACCCAACCAGACATGCAGCCTACCCCACCACAGTTGGGACAATATCCCAATACGGGCACCTCTACTGATCACACTATCCTCCTTACCAGTGAGGAAGAATTCCTTTTGCAAACATGCATTCGTCAGTATAGCACACCCCCTGAATTCACTCCCACTACCTTGGAAGAAATTCCAGTCACAACAGGACCCCCTCTCATAATTTGTCTCCCTAATACTGAAACCTCCCTTCATATTCCTCGCATCATATTTCACAGGAATGCCTACAATCCTCAAGCTAGGGTAGCTCATAATTAAAGTTTGGTCAATGACTTGGCACAATCCCCAGCTACCATGTCAGTCTTAGAGGTCCTTCAAACTTGTCCCACCCAATGAAAGTCCTTACTTTCTACCCTGGGAGTAGTCGACCCGACCGATACCTGACTCATCACATTTGACCTCTATAGCGAAGAACCTCATCTCCTTGCTCTTATCACTTTTCAAATCCCTGTAAAAATTCGGAACATTACAGTTCATCGATGCATCATTGATGAAGGCGCATCCACCTGTACCATGTCCAAATCCGTATGGAAGAAACTTGGTTCCCCCGAACTCATACCATCTGCCATTACCTTAAGAGCCTACAATAGCAGACCCTCATCCCCCGAAGAACTCTTCCAAAATGTCCCTGTCGAGCTTGGGGGAAAAACCGTTCTGATTGAAATTCAGGTTATCGATGCCCCGCTTGACTACAATATTGTGTTTGGTTGTAGCTATGTGTGTGCTATGAAGGCCTTCGCCTCTTTTGTATTACAAACCATGATGTTTCCCCATAATGGAAAGATCATTACCATCAATCAAGTATCACATTATGAGCCTAAACCTTCATCCAACATCGATAACATCCTCCCTTTTATCCACATTAATCCTAATGCCTATCGACTCATTGAGATGGGCCCCAGAATCTTCAAAGACCCATCCTTTCTAGGGACCTACCACGGAGCACCACCGCTCCTCCATCCCTCCACACAAGTATGTGTCGTATCCTCCAATGGAACGACAGCTGAAACTAACCCCCCTTCCACCGAGGCCTCTTTCATCCCTGACGTCCCACTAGTCACAGAACTTCTCCCTCAGGAATCCCTTGGAAATAATTCAGCTCGACCCATTCCTGATCTTCCCCATGGCTAGATACCCATTTTGGAAACAGTGCCCCAAGCCCTTACCCAAATCCCTTTCTTTTACCCCCCACCAGGTGTACAAGATTTCCAGGTCGCTGCAATGCTTACCCTTCCTAATATGGAGTTAGAAATCCCAGTTTGGTATTTACATCCACCTGAGAGGGTTCCTCAACCATCCCTCCCTCCCCAAACATAGGGAATCCCGATGCAGATTCCCATACTCACTCCCACCATACCCCATACACCCCCACTCACTAACCCTCCTGCTACAAATGGGGGCAGGAGAAATAAGAAGGAGCCCACAACTCCACTTCCCCCATGCATCCAACCACCTTGCGCACTACGCGAGAAAGACAGACACCCCACCAACAAATTCCTATCTCTCCCCGAATTACATAATCTCATCCAAATCCCTCGAGCACCACCACCGCTCGACGCTTCCTCCAGTATTTCTTCTATCTTACAGAACACAAGTAACAAAGGCCTACGAACCAAATTCGCATGTGCCATCTATTCAAAATATGGCCATAACACACACCACTATCCAGTGCTACCTCAATTCCGAAAGAAACTAATAGTTGTATGACATAGCTTTCAGCAAACACCCACCTCAACTCTTGTCACTGACATCCATTATGTCATAGCCTCAGTCAACGAATGCATGAGATGTCCTTGCTCTCTATGTGAATCCCTTGACCATTTCACATATCAATGTCCTATGATCATTGAATACAGGCATCGTTAACCGGCCCCTATACAAAATCATACCCCCCCTCCTCCAACAGACCCAATAAATACCCTTACCCCATCAATTGATATGGTTCATATCTTCCCACCAGAACCTGAGGCACTCCATTCTCCCTCTTGGTTCCTATATGATTTATTTGAGGATTTACCCCCAAATCCCCCCAATTCTCCAATTCAGTTCCCCACGAACATTCTAAGCCTGACTACCATTTTTAACCCACAATATCTTGATATTTCATTTATGTCGAGCGAACCATTGCAATCCCCCTCCATCGATCCCACTACGTCTTTATCAGAAGGAGATAATGCCACAGTGACAGCCACTGAGATCACTCCTCTCGATCCCCTATATTCACGCTAGTTTCATTTTGATGAAGATATCCTCAAGGAGTTAACTACCCCCGATTACCCGTGGGATGCGCTCCACCACAGAGCACTCTTTCTTTCACAGGAAGCCTTCACGCCTCCTAACCAACACCCCATATACGCATTCGAAACCAAATATTTTCTCCCATTAGGGAATATAGATTGGTTCAATAACCCTATCCTTTCCCCCGACACTTTCGAGGAAGGCAATATGGCCAATATATCCCCAACCATCAAAATAGATATTTCCATCAAATCTGAAATTCTAGAGGAAATCACCATTGGCGTTGCATGTTCTCCAGAATAACTCACCACCTACAAATCCCTCTTCTAGGAATACCAAGACATTTTCTCCTAGTCATACACAAAGATGCCTGGCCTTGATCCCTATGGTCGAACATCACACAGACACCTGGCCTGATATCACACCTGTCCACCAAAAATAGCGATCGTTACACCCATCCAAAGCAGTGGCCATCAAAGCCGAGATTGACAAACTACGCGCTGCAGGGTTCATTTACCCCATAGCCTATACATCATGGGTCTCCAACCTTGTCCCTGTTAACAAAAAATAGGGCACTATCCATGTTTTTATGGACTTCCGCGACCTCAATCACTCTTGTCCCAAGGACAACTTTCCAACACCCTTCATTGACCAAATAATCGATGATTGCGCAGGTCATGAGGCTTTGTCCTTCATGGATAGTTTCTCTGGTTACAACCAAATCCAAACTCACCCTGTCAATCAGTACAAAACCACATTCACAACCCCTTGGGCCACCTTTGCGTATCGTGTCACACCATTCGGCCTCAAGAATATCGTTGCCACTTTCCAACAGACCATGACATACATGTTTCATGATATGGCTCATATCATCCTCGCATACTTAGAATACCTCACCGCTCAGTCTAAGAAATGCACTCAGCATCTCGATGATCTATGAATAATCTTCCACAGGTGTCGTCAGTACAATATCCTCTTGAACCCCCTCAAATGTGTATTCTGCGTCACTGTTGGGCGCCTTCTTGGGTTCATAGTTTCCCAATGTGGCATTACTATGGACCCCCTCAAAGTCCAAGCCATCACATAAATTCCACCCCCGCAGAATTTACGCCAACTACAGAGCCTTCAAGGCAAAGACAACTTTTTATGCCACTTTGTCCCAGATTACACTACTCGCGCACATGGCTTCCTTTGCTTACTTCATCACGACATCCCATTTCAATGGGATAAATGACGCAACCGCACTCCTCGGAGCACGACCGCTCTCACATGATCTTCTCTCTCCACGGCCTAAAGAACTCAAATGTTCTTCTATTTCCGTATCAAGAAATATACACCCACAGATTCTCTTCTCTCACGCGATCCCCCCCCTTCCTTGGCTTATCAGAGGATCAGAACTCACGGCTTCAAAAGTTCACTATCGATCAATGGGCTCTTGAATCCCCGAGACCCGATGGCCATTCAACGTTGAATTCTTCCTGTCGGAACTTCTGCTCTATCGTGACTTCGCTACTTGCGATACCAACACTTGGAATTTCCAACTCCCGATACCCGATGTGCCGACTCTCCGATGCGCACGTGTGGATTCACCTTTCCACACCCCGTCACTTTGATAGGGATTTCAGAATTCGCAGGATTGCGAATCCTGATGTCAAAGAATTCAGGACTTACCTTTTCCCGATCCCCGATACTATGCCACCTGTCCTCCACTATCTCCTGTTGTGGCCCAAACGACTCCCTGTCGGGATATCGCGGATCGCGATTCTGAGTTGCAAGAGTTTCTTGACCTCGAAAACTCTGATTCTCTGATCCCTGACTCCTCGGGATCTCCTGACACGTGTCCCACACAATAGACGGTTCTGATCCTATCGGGATATCGCGGATCGCGATGTCACAATTCTCATTGCAATCACTCGGAGCTTAAACTCGCGATTTCCCTATATGCGATGTCACGTGCAGATCCGACGTCTCCTTCTGTCTTAGATCGACAGCTCTGCTCCCTCCTGAGCTTCGAACTCCTAGACGTCCTCACCGTAACCTCATGGCACCTCCATGAGATCGAATGGTCCTCGGAACTTCGCGAAATCTCCTCAGAGGATTTCGACCGTCCGTCCTTCCTTATGGATTTCTGCGAACTAAACAGAGTACTTCTTCCCACAAAGACCTATTCTCCTGCACACAAGCTTTCAACGCTTGCTCGAACACTTCAATGCACAACCCCTCTATGTAATCCCTAGACGAATTCGAAGGTCTACTCTCCCTGAGATTTTCCACAACTCCAAGTCTCTTAGAAAAAGAGAACTCTTTGCACACACTCCTTGCGGCAAACCTTCAACCTCGACTGAGTGTAGAGGTCTCTCGACTCTACGCACTCCCGCAGCAGCAGTCTTTGATGCTCTTCTTAGAATCGCAACTCTGAGACTTAGCTTGGCCTGTGCACTCCTTTCATGGCACTGTGCCGTTGCACTCTTGAGATGAATAGAAACAAAAGTTACCTCTAATTGAACCCTTCAGTCAACGCACTCCTTGCGGACAAATTTGATTGCACTCCTTGCAGGAATCCTCTGGCCCAATTAGAGAAACAATTGAAACTAATTCCTTCTTCCCTTCATACTTCAATTTAACCATGAAATCACATACACAGCATATAAAATCAAGTGTATAACAGGAAATAAACATCCATGAGCATATCATCAATACACCGAGAAATAACACCAACCATGATTTTTGAATCAAAGCTTTCTTCTATTAATTCAAATGCCTGTACATGGGTGTTCTTCATACAATTCTCTGCATGCTCTTTTCCTCTCCTATTCTTGATAATGATCTAACTACTGTTACAATGATACAATGGGGGTGTCTATATCCGTTTTCCCTCTTGGATTCTAAGCTATCAAATCTAGAATTAAATTCCTATCTAACTGCATTAAATCTGTTAAATGTCGACTATATACCTAAAGGAGGAAAGCTATCCGCTCAAGGTCCATTACAATATACAAAGGCGCCTCCTCTTAAATGACTCATTTAAGATTTGCGCAACAGTCCCAAGGCATTTTCAAAAATTTTGCTGGCTTATCCAGCTGGTTTCCGCTTCCGCGCTGGCTCGCTTGATGTGCTATGATGCTCATGCATCATACTCCTCGGCTTGAAAACTTTCATGGGCTCCTGTCCATGAGCTCCTACACTATCTGTCCAATCTTCTGAATCTCCTCTTCTATCTCCCAGCTGGCATCTTCCACTCGATGATTCTTCCACTTGACCAGATACTCATAGTATTCTTTACTAGATGTCTTCTTACCCACTCTCTTGTCCAGTATGCACTCCATCTGCGGCTTTTCTGCAACTGGAAATTGTTTCACCCACTGGATCACTAGCTTCTCAGTTCCAGTCTCTACTTCTCCAACTCTATATGGGTATAAATCCGCGACATTGAATATCGAAGATATTCCGATGCCATCTGACAACTCAATCGCATAAGCATTTTCTCCGAATTTCTTTAGGACTCTGCATGGCCCAATTTTCTTCATTTTCAGCTTATTGTATGTTCCCCTTGGGAACCTTTCCTTCCTCAAATGTGCCAGAACCAGATCACCAAATTCAAACTGAAGTTGTCTTCTATGGTGATCGGCTCTACGTTTGTACTCCTGGTTTGATTTTAACAGTCACTCCTTCACCTGACTGTGAAGTTCCTTCATCGCCTCAGCGAATTCCTCTGCACTAGCACTGCTAGTCACAATCTGTTCTGAATCCCTTAACTCAGAGACTCCTCTCGGCTGCATTCCATATACAACTTGAAATGGACTTCTGCTAGTGCTCCTGTTCACCGAATCATTGTATGCAAATTCTGCCCGTGGCAATATGTGGTCCCAACTGTTGTGGTGTTCTGTCACCAAGCTTCTCAGCAAGTCTCCCAGACTTCTGTTGACCACCTCTATTTGTCCATCTGTCTACGGATGATAAGCATAAATAAATGCCAAGTTAGTCCCTAGATTCTTCCATAAGGTTCTCCAAAAATTCCCTATGAATTTAGTGTCCCTGTCTGAAACTATGCTTTTCGGCAGTCCATGAAGTCGAATGACCTCCTTGAAAAATAGATTTGCGATGTGAGTCGCATCGCTGGTTTTCTGGAATGGGATGAAATGTGCCATCTTTGAAAACCTGTCCACCACTACAAAGATGGAATCAACACCTCTTTTTGTCCTCAGCAAACCCAATACAAAATCCATGCTTATCACCTCCCATCGCCTCTCTGGTATAGGAAATGGTTGATAAAGACCTGCATTATGTTTCCTTCCCTTTGAATGCTGGCAAATTCAACATATATCAACAAATCTCTTGACATATACTTGCATCCCTGGCCAAAAGTATGATTCACTTAGCTTCATGAATGTTTTTTCATGGCCAAAATGCCCTGCCAATCCTCCATTATGCTTCTCCTTTAACAAGTTCTCCCTCATGGAGCATTTTGGAATACACAGTTGATTGCCTCTGAACAACAATCCTTCATGGATCATATAATCTATCCAAGGACTCCTATCTCTGAGAACTGGATTCTCAGCTGCTTCATATGCTTCTGCAAAGTCTGCATCACCTGCGTACATGTCCCTAAGGTTTTCAAAACCCAATGTTTTGACTCGGAATTCCTGTAACAATAAACACTTCCTGCTCAAAGAATCAACCACTTTGTTAGCAGTACCCGAAATATGCTTAGTTACAAATGTGAAGTTTTTCATATACTCTACCCATTTTGCATGTTTCTGATTCAACTTCTCCTGTTGGGTCACAAACTGCAATGCGTGATTATCACTATACAAAACAAATTCTTTCAGAATCAAGTAATGCCTCCACTTCTTCAGTGCCTGTATGATAGCATAAAATTCTTTATCATACGTGGAGTATTTCAGTTTCGCCTCATCCAACTTCTCACTGAAATATGCAACCGGCCTGTCTTCCTGACTCAAGGCCGCTCCTATGGCAAATCCACTCGCGTCACATTTCATCTGAAATGTCTTCTGAAAATCCGGCAACACCAACACTGGTCGTTCCGTGATCTTCCGCTTCAACAGATTGAATATTTTCTCAGCCTCGGCTGTCCAATGAAAATATTTATGCCGCTTCTTCACTGTGTCCATCATTGCTGCGCTAATCCCACTGAAATTCCCGATGAATTTTTGGTAGAAACTAGCCAAACCATGAAAACTTCTCACCTCTAAAACATTTCTTGGTGATGGCCAATTCTTGATCACTTCTACCTTATCTGGATCCATCCTCAACTCATTTGCAGATATAACAAACCCCAAATAAATGAGCTCTGTCTTCATAAATGAGGACTTCTTCATATTAATCAACAGCTTCTCTTGTTGTAGCTTCCTCATCACAATGGCTAAATGCTTCAGATGCTCAGTCTCTGATTTACTGTAAATTAGTATGTCATCCAAATACACAATGACGAACTTCCCGATGAACTCCCTCAGGACTTCATTCATCAACCTCATAAAAGTACTCGGTGCATTAGTCAAACCAAACGGTATGACTAACCATTCATACAGTCCTTCATTGGTTTTGAAGGTTGTCTTCCACTCATCGCCCTCTCTCATGCGAATCTGGTGATATCCGCTTTTCAAATCAATATTTGAAAAATACTTTGCCCCACTCAAGCAATCCATCAGATCATCCATTCTCGGCAATGGAAACCTGTACCTGATGGTTATCTTGTTGATCGCCCTCGAGTCGGTACACATTCTCCAGCCTCCATCCTTCTTTGGACTGAGTACTATTGGAACAACACATGGGCTCAAACTTTCCCTGACCAATCCTTTGTCCAATGACTCCTGGACCTACTTCTTAACCTCCTCATTCTCTTGTGGTGTCAACCTATACGCGGCGTTTTTAGGTAAACTAGCTCCTGGTATGAGTTCTATATGGTGACTCACACTTCTCATTGGTGGTAACGAATGGGCTAATCCGTCCACTATGATATCAGTGAACTCTTCCAGCAGTTCCTGAACTTCATCTGGTAAATCATCCACTCTTGTGCTAGTCAGAACAATCCTCAGTTTCCTAACTACAAAGAATTGTGGATCTTCTTTCTTCTTCACCTTTGTAAGAAGCTCCTTCCCACTCATGAGAAGTACTGTGTTGTTCATTTCCAACTTCACCTCCTTATCCTTTATCGGAAGCAACCTGTGTGTCCTCCCATCCTTCTCCAGGGTATATGTGTTCATTCTCCCATCATGAATCACATTTTTTTCATACTGCCATGGTCTACCCAGCAATAAATGACATACATCCATGGGAATGACATCATAGAGTAATTTATCATTATATTCCCTTATCTTGAATTCAACTAAACATTGTTTAGTGACACTCACATGATGTCCCTTCTGTAGCCATGAAACTTTGTATGGACTCGGGTGATCAGTTGTCTCCAGTTCTAGTTTCTCTACCATCTCAGTTGAAACGAGATTATCTGTGCTACTGCTGTCCACGATAACCTTGCATACCCAATCCTTGGTCTTGCAAGCTGTTCTGAAAAGTCTAGTCCTTTGAGCTAGGTCCTCCACCTCCTTCCCGGGTTTTAAGAGAACTTTATGCATCATCAGCGACCTTCTGCCTTCTGTGTCTTCGGCTTCATCATCCCGCTTCTGTGCTTCGGCGATGTGAGCTTCTCCACTATCCTTCTTCTTTTATGGACACTCAAAGGACCTGTGCCCATTCTTTCCACATGTGAAACATGTGACTACTCCTCCTCCTCCTCTTCCTCTACCTCTGGTACGAGGAAAAGTGTTTGCGTCAACATATCCTCCTCCCTGCTCTGTATGTTGTCCTCTTTGTTCTATGTATGGTCCTCTCTGTGAGATTCCACCTCTTTCAACTTTACCCTGAGGTTTCTTCCATTCCTCCTTGGGCTTCTGAGTTCTTCCCTGGGAAACTGCCTTGCCTCTGGGATGACTTCTCCTCGGCTTTCAAAGCCATATGATACACATCCTCCACCATCCTGATGGTAACCATGCTCAATTCATCCTGAATGTCATATCTCAGACCATTCAGATATCTGGCAACCTTCTCATCATCGGTCTCCCGATGACCTGCCCTGATGTTTAGTCGATAGAATTCCTCAGTGTATTCTTTCACTGTCATCAAATTTTGTCTCAGGTTCTACATCCTCCTGAATAGAGTAATTTGATAGTCTCTTGGGATGAACTTCGCCTTCATCTTTGCAATCATTCGATCCCAACTCTTGATTTTCGTCTTGCCTTTGTAGCATCTATCTGCTTGTAACTCGTCCCACCATAATGTTGCATGTCCCTTCAAGCACGTGACATCATGTCTGACCTTCTTATCCTCTTCGATATATTCATAATTGAAGTAGGTGTCAAGAGATCTAATCCAGTCCAATAGCTCTTCTGCATCCAGATTCCCCTCATAGACTGGAATGTCCATCTTGGCCTTTGCACCCATTCTGGATATGGCTTTAATCAATCGCTCCGTTGATGAATCTTTGGCTGCAACTTCCTCCTTGCATTCAGCCTCTATTTCGTTGTCGGAATCACTAAGATCCCCCACACTAGTTGTGCGTCTCTGAGCTGTCTCCATCTCCTCGATTCTTGGTCGGAGATCTCTCATCTGTCTCTCCATTTCTGGATTTCCTATCGACCTGCCTCTTCTCCGCACCTCCCTATCCTCTGGATCAGGTGATTGTCTTTCTCTCCTGGGCAGCATGGTGAATTTCCTTCTCCTGCTACAAAAAGTAAAAGAACTTCCTGTGCTCTGATACCACAACTCACGCAACCGCACTCCTCGAAGCACGACCGCTCTCACGGGATCTTCTCTCTCCATGGCCCGAAGAACTCAAATGTTATTCTATTTCCCTATCGAGAAATATACACCCACAGATTCTCTTCTCTCGTGTGATCCCCCCCTTCCTTGGCTTATCGGAGGATCGGAACTCGCGGCTTCACAAGTTCACTATCAATCACTGGGCTCTCGAATCCCTCAGACCCGATGGCCAGTCAACGTTGACTTCTTCCTGTCGAAACTTCTTCTCTATCGCGACTTCGCTACTCGCGATACCAACACTTGGAATTTCCAACTCCTGATACCTGATGCGCCGAATCTCCGATGCGCACGTGTGGATTGACCTTTCCACACCCCATCACTTCGATCAGGATTTCAAAATTTGCGGGATCGTGAATCCTGATGTCAAAGGATTTGGGACTTACCTTTTCCCGATCCCCGATACTATGCCACCTGTCCTCCACTATATCCTGCTGTGGCCCACACGACTCCCCATCGGGATATCGTGGATCGTGATTTCGAGTTGCAAGAGTTTCTTGACCTAAAAAACTCTGATTCTTCGATCCCCGACTCCTCGGGATCTCCTGAAACGCGTCCTACACAATAGACGGTTTTGATCCTATCGGGATATCGCAGATCGCGATGTCGCAATTCTCATTGCAATCACTCGGAGCTTCAACTCGCGATTTACCGATATGCGATGTCACGTGCAGATCCAACGGCTCCTTCTGTCTCAGATCAACGGCTCTGCTCCCTCTTGAGCTTCAAACTCCTGGACGTCCTCACCGTAACCTCCTGGCACCTCCACAAGATCGAACAGTCCTCGAAACTTCTCGAAATCTCCTCAGAGGATTTCGACCGTCTGTCCTTCCTTATCGATTTCTGCGAACTAAACAGAGTACTTCTTCCCACGAAGACCTATTCTCCTCCACACGAGCTTTCAACGCTTTCTCGAACACTTCAATACACAACCCCTCTGTGTAATCCCTCGACGAATTCGAAGGTCTACTCTCCCTGAGCTTTTCCACAACTCCAGGTCTCTTAGAAAAAGAGAACTCTTTGCACGCACTCCTTGCAGCAAACCTTCAACCTCGACTGAGTGTAGAGGTCTCTTGACTCTGCGCACTCCTGCAGCAGCAGTCTTCGATGCTCTGCTTAGAATCGCAACTCTGAGACTTAGCTTGGCCTGCGCACTCCTTGCACGACACTGTGCCGCTGCACTCTTGAGATGAATAGTAACAAAAGTTACCTCTAATTGAACCCTTCAATCAACGCACTCCTTGCAGACAAATTCGACTGCACTCTTTGCAGGAATCCTCTGGCCCAATTAGAGAAACAATTGAAACTAATTCCTTCTTCCCTTCAAACTTCAATTTAACTATGAAATCACATACATAGCATATAAAATCAAGTGTATAATAGGAAATAAACATCCATGAGCATATCATCAATACACCGAGAAATAACACAAACCATGATTTTTGAATCAAAGATTTCTTCTATTAATTCAAATGCCTGTACATGGGTGTTTTTCATACAATTCTCTGCATGCTCTTATGCTCTCTTGTTCTTGATAATTCTCTAACTAATGTTACAATGATACAATGAGGGTGTCTATATCCGTTTTCCCTCTTGGATTCTAAGCTATCAAATCTAGAATTAAATTCCTATCTAACTTCATTAAATCTATTAAATGTCGACTATCTACCTAAAGGACGAGAGCTATCTGCTCAAGGTCCATTACAATATACAAAGGTGCCTCCTCTTAAATGAACCATTTAAGATTTGCACAATAGTCCCAAGGCATTTTCAAAATTTGTGTTGGCTTATCCAACTGGTTTCTGCTTTCGCGCTGGCTCGCTTGATGTGCTATGATGCTCCTGCATCAATAAACATGCCCAAACTGCTTTTGACGATCTCAAAGAGGCTCTCTCCAATGCCCCATTGATTAGTCCACCTGACTATAACCGCAAGTATCTCCTCTATATATCAGCTTTAGTCATTTCAGTAGCAGGAGTGCTCATCCAAATAGGAGATGACGCCCATGAGCATGTGATTTACTACATTAGTAAAAACCTTTCAGGAACACCCTTGAAGTACAATCACGAAGAAAAGATAGCCCTCACAGTTGTCCTCATAGTCCAGAAACTGCACCATTACATCTTGCTTCGAACTACCAAAGTTATCGCAAATTCCAACCCCATGAAATACTTGCTCAATCGTCGACAAATTAACGGTAAATTTTCTCGATGGATCGTCATCCTTCAGGAATATGATCTCAAATTTTCAACACCCAAGAGCAAGAAAGCTCTCATCCTCACCAAACTTATCATGGATTTTCCCTCCAACACTACCAGTCCACCGGTCAATACCAACCTCCCTGATGAACATCTTTTTTTTGTCCCCTCAGATGACCCTTGGTATGGCGATCTTCTTGTCTATCTCCAAACCCAAAAATTAGGAAACCACCTCTCCATAGATGATCGTCGACATATTCGTCACCAGGAACCTTGCTATCTCCTCATTGGGGACATCTTATATTGGCAAGGAGTTGAAACCATACTCCGTCGCTGCTTAACCATTGACAAGGCCGACAAAGTCTTGAATGACTGACATAGCGATGCTTGTGGAGGCCATCTATCAGGGATGTCCACCGCTCAAAAAATCATCCACATAGGTTACTTTTGGCCTACATTATTTCATGATTGCATCCATGCCGTGAAACGATGCGATAAATGCCAACTTTATGCTAACAAAGCACGCACACCACCTACTCTTCTACACCCAGTCATCATCGTTGGTCCCTTTTGTAAATGGGGCATTGACTTCATGACTTGCAACCCTACATCTAGCAATAGACACAAATACATAGTCCTTGCAGTTGATTACTTTACCAAGTGAGTTGAAGCCATGCCTACCTTCAACAACACCGCTGACACAGCAGTGCGTTTTTTCTTTAACCATGTCATATCCCACTTTGGCGTACCACTCCAACTAGTCTTCGATCACAGGAAACATTTCGAGAATGATATTTTCATGGAACTCTCATCCTAGTTAGGATTCTCCCATGAGTTTGCCTCACCATACTACCCTCAATCCAATGGATAGGTCGAAGCAGTTAACGAGGTCTTAAAAACCATGTTGCAACGCATGGTTAACAAACACAAAACTAATTGGCATCATACATTACTTTCCATTCTCTAGGATTATCACACAGGAGTCAAAACTACCACTGGTTTCACACCTTTTAATTTAGTCCACAGGGTTGAGGCCACTCTTCCCATCGAGTGCGAAATTCCCACCTTACGCACCACTATTGATATATTACCCGACACATCCCCGATAGAGAAGCATTTGTTGAACTTAGATCCCTAGATGAAGATCGTCGATCTTCATTACAGAACAATAAAGCAACCAAAAAATGATCAAAGGCCACCTTTGATCACCATGTCAACATTCACTCATTTAACAAAGGAGACCTTGTCCTCGCTTACGATATCGCTCACAATACCCTTGGCCATGGAAAATTCGAGTCCCTATGGCATGGACCGTACATTATCCAACATTGCCTCACTAAAGGCACATACATCCTGGCCTCCCCCAAAGGCCATCTTCTCAAGGAACCCATCAATGGGTTGTACTTAAAGAAATTTTATGCCTTAGCATAGCTCTACTACACTAGGCTCCTTCTTTTTTATACGTCTTTTGTAGAGTTTTTAGTCTTCTTTTATCCATACCTCCTGTCTAATATATCATTCATGTTATTGGCAGATGACACCTCCATCAGCCTACCACATCAGTTACACCGAAGGAGCTAGCCACTAGACACAGAATCTTGCTTTGGCTGCTTAGGCCCTCTATTTGCCTTCACTTGACCTACTCCACACCAGTGGCATATGTTTAGGCTTAGCCACCAACAATCAAGCAGAGTACACGACCATCATTGGTCTCCTCGTTGAGGCCAATCATCACCATATTTGTCACCTTCATGTCTTATTAGATTCCCAACTTGTCGTCCTCCAGCTCAACAATGTATACCACGTCTGTGATCCTTGCCTCTTTCGCAAATACTTGCAGGTTAGACTTTTATCTCGACATTTTGATTCCATTACATTTACACATATCCCAAGACAATTCAATGAAATAGAAGATAACATGGCTAACATTATACTAGATTGTCATATATCACATAAAGACATCATCACATACACATAAACCATCAGAGGTTTGTCACAGCATATAGATTAGACATCATCCACTACATCAAAAACCAGAATCATCAACAACAAACACATCACACATGTACAA